>CM075501.1:48557703-48580203 GCA_037950675.1 Hypophthalmichthys molitrix | reverse complement strand
AGCATGTACAGCACTCAATACTTAGTTGGGGCTCCTTTTGCCTGAATTACTGCAGCAATGCGGCGTGGCATGGAGTCGATCAGTCTGTGGCACTGCTCAGGTGTTATAAGAGCACAGGTTGCTCTGATAGTGGCCTTCAGCTCTTCTGGATTGTTGGGTCTGGCATATCGCATCTTCCTCTTCACAATACCCCACAGATTTTCTATGGGGTTAAGGTCAGGCGAGTTTGCTGGCCAATTAAGAACAGGGATACCATGGTCCTTAAACCAGGTACTGGTAGCTTTGGCACTGTGTGCAGGTGCCAAGTCCTGTTGGAAAATGAAATCTGCATCTCCATAAAGTTGGTCAGCAGCAGGAAGCATGAAGTGCTCTAAAACTTCCTGGTATACGGCTGCGTTGACCTTGGACCTCAGAAAACACAGTGGACCAACAACAGCAGATGACATGGCACCCCAAACCATCACTGACTGTGGAAACTTTACACTGGACCTCAAGCAACATGGATTGTGTGCCTCTCCTCTCTTCCTCCAGACTCTGGGACCCTGATTTCCAAAGGAAATGCAAAATCTACTTTCATCAGAGAACATAACTTTGGACCACTCAGCAGCAGTCCAGTCCTTTTTTATCTTTAACGCTTCTGACGCTGTCTGTTGTTCAAGAGTAGCTTGACACAAGGAATGCGACAGATGAAACCTATTTCTTGCATACGTCTGTGCGTGGTGGTTCTTGAAGCACTGACTCCAGCTGCAGTCCACTCTTTGTGAATCTCCCCCACATTTTTGAATGGGTTTTGTTTCACAATCCTCTCCAGGGTGCGGTTATCCCTATTGCTTGTACACTTTTTTCTACCACATCTTTTCCTTCCCTTCGCCTCTCTATTAATGTGCTTGGACACAGAGCTCTGTGAACAGCCAGCCTCTTTTGCAATGACCTTTTGTGTCTTGCCCTCCTTGTGCAAGGTGTCAATGGCCGTCTTTTGGACAACTGTCAAGTCAGCAGTCTTCCCCATGATTGTGTAGCCTACAGAACTAGACTGAGAGACCATTTAAAGGCCTTTGCAGGTGTTTTGAGTTAATTAGCTGATTAGAGTGTGGCACCAGGTGTCTTCAATATTGAACCTTTTCACAATATTCTAATTTTCTGAGATACTGAATTTGGGATTTTCCTTAGTTGTCAGTTATAATCACTGAAATTAAAATAAATAAACATTTGAAATATATCAGTCTGTGTGTAATGAATGAATATAATATACAAGTTTCACTTTTTGAATGGAATTAGTGAAATAAATCAACTTTTTGATGATATTCTAATTATATGACCAGCACCTGTATATATATAAAAATAAAGATATATAAAAATAGTATAAAATGATATATAATATATATAATTTAATAAACATTTATATATTATGTATGTACATTTATTTTTCATATTTTTCATACATTTATTTATATATTATATATCTTTCATATATATAATATATATTAATATAAAAAATTAAGATATTTAACCAATATATATATTTAATAAGCATTTATATATATATATATGAAAAATAAATGTACATACATAATAAATAAATGTTTATTAAATTATATATATTATATATCATTTTATACTATTTTTATATATCTTTATTTTTATTAATATTATATATATATAAAATACATGAATATATATATATATATATATTACAATAAATAAATGTTTATTAAATTATATATATATATATATATCTTAATTTTTTATATTTATATTATATAATATATACACACACACATTTCAGATGTATAAATATATATAAACTGTTTGGTTGACTGGTTGATAAACTAATAGATTGATACACTGCTATAGTCAATAAACAGATAAACAATGATATTTATATAATTATAAACTAATTTATAAAGTAATATAAACTAATTTTATTCCTCCTCACATAATAGCATTCAAACTTGCAATTGTCATTCATTCTTCACCATATAAATGAGTTTAAATGAGGGAGAGTAAATCATTTTCAAGTGAACTTTCTCTTTAACACAGCCTAAAATGAAACAATCTGTTACAATGTTAATATCTAAACGATTATAATGTGTGTCAGATCTTCAGGGCTACAGTGTTAAAGTTTCCTCATGAACGGTTATTACGTGAACACGTCGGTATGCAGCATCTTTTACTCCAGAGTGAAGTTTGTTCTATAAATATCTCCAGCACGAACACAATGATCATAAATAGTTGTTGTTGTTGGAAGAACACCTCTGTCTGACGGCGCTGCAACCATCAAACCTGCAACTAAAGACGCGCCGCTCGCATGAAACTCACATCAATGTGCGGATTTAGGAATGCAGTGTATACGTGATCAATCCTACATTTTATGCATTAGCCATGATGGGTGGCATACGGACAGTTGCATATTTTCCGGAGGATTTGACGCTGGTATGGAGGGACAGGAGTGCTGGAACTAATCGGGAACACATGAGAGCGAGTCAGACCCGCTGCGACCCCCTAAACCTCCATCATTACTGCGCCGTCACAGTACACTACACCTCCAGAGCTGAGATCATCTACACTAATGAGATGAATCAGCATGCAACAAGATGCAAACTCTGTGCATAATGTCCTTGAAGGGATAATACAGAGATCCTAAAGAGACAGGGAGATGGTATCATCATTTACTATCATCATTAACACGTTCCTTCAAATGCATGCGACTTTCTTCTGTGTGACACAAAAGAAGAGAGGATGTTCTTCTGTACAATCAAACTAAATAAACAGACATTTTTGAGCACCAAAAATAACAACAAAACAAGTCATAACAGGAGTCCATATACATCTTGTGCACTATATTCCAAGTCTTCTGAAATCATGTGATGATTTGTGTGAGGAACAGACTGAAATTGAATCTGTTATTCACTGAAAATCTTGACCTCCACCATGGCTCTCGTGTTACATTTGCATATTTGAATTTACTACATTGCAAATCATCATGTGACTATATGTAATTTAAATATGTAATCAATAAATAAATACATTTATTTAAATTTGCATATATAAATGAACTACTTTGCAGTTCATGTGACTTTATACCTAATATATAAATTAATATATTCTAATTTGCATATTCAAATTCAAATATATATATTAGATATTAATTATTATAATATATATATATATATATATATATATATATATATATATATATATATATATAATATAGATAGTCTACAAAAACTTGTTTTTAAGAATAATATATGTGTAATACATACGTATTAATTGTAATAAATTATTTATATTTATAAATTAATACTCACACACATTTTTTGTTCAGTCTATATGTTATAAATATATAAAATAATTTATATATATATATATATATATATATATATATATATATATATATATATATATATATATATATATCTTGCTGGGTTCTTATATTAATATAAGTAATGAGTTATTTACATTTGTAAATAATTAAAAAATAAATTTATTTACATTTGCATATATAAATGAACTACTTTGCAGTTCATGTGACGTTATAACTCATTTAAATATGTAACAAATAAATATATTATTTTGCATAATTAAATTTACTATGATGGATATATATAGATATATAGATACACACACACACACACACACACACTATCCATAGGACCTTATAATTGTAAAAAACTGTAATAAATTGTTAAAGTTTTATGAATTCAATTTATTAGACATGCTTTTTAATTATTGAAAATGAATTAAACCATTAAAGCGGAATCCAGAATGATATGTAGTTATATGTAATTATACTGCACTTATTCTTCTAGTTACAAATAATAAGGTGGATATACATAAAAACATTACGTAAAGTAATTTGGTTCAATGCACAGGAAATATTTACACTAATTTTTCAAAAATAATGCCAAAAGACAACAATCCCTTTTGTGTTTCAGAACAGTTTTTTTCCTGTAATCGTGACAGAGAATGTAAGAAGATCATATGAAGTCTTCAAGCTTTTTCTAGGTAAAACCTGAGCAGGATTTTGAGCGTCTGGAGCTCCGGGTCCCCTAGAGGCCACTAAAACTCATTTCTGAACATATACTGCGCAATTAAATTGTTTAGGCTTCGACAGCCAGCGTCAGGCTGAACGAAACAATAGAACATGTGTTTAAGGCCTTAAAAGTTTCCATACACACACATCCAATTCCTCTGTCAGAACAGTGAAACGACTCTGAACCGTAAAGATGCAAGAGAATGTGATTCAGCGACGGCAGACAACCCTTCCCTGACTGAAAAAACAACAAGAGGCATTGTTCTCTCTCTCACACACACACATATATATAACGTTCAGCACATGTAAAGCTCTGTGTGTGTGTGTGTGTGTGTGTGTGTGTAGGAGGCCCGCCAGGCCGTGTAAGCTGAGATCGCAGAAGAGCCGCACAGCTGTTGGGAGTTTGGCTGCATCTGCCGCAACTGTGATTTCATGGAACAAAGCGAGAATGCCATCAAACTGTCAGCCCTCCGCACACGTCTGTCTCCACCTATTTTCGCATTCGCGCTGACGTTCGGCTGCGTCTCCAATCCTTGTATCTCTGGAAAACTCTCTCAGCAGCCACTAGCCAAGTCACATTTATTTCTACATACAAAATGGATGGTTTCACAGCAGGTAAACAACAGAATCAATGACACAAACTTCATCAAATAAGAAACACATTCAAATTCTGCAATAAGTGTCAGATCAGTGTTGTGAAACGAGTTCAATTCAGCTTCAAACAACTCTACAGAAGACAATAGTGTTATTATTCAGATTAATTCAGTTCAATTTTTGCTCTCAACCAAGTGAAGTTCATTCAAAATACTGAGTTAAAAACACCCAAGTTGGGTTGAAAATGGACAAACCCAGTGGTTGGGTTAAATGTTTGCCCAACATGCTGGGTAGTTTTATTTAACTCAACTATTGTTTAAAAATGACTATATATCTGGCTTAAAATGAACCCAAAATATGTTGGAAATTAAAAATCAGACACAATTACTAGAGGCAACAATAATAATCAGAACGTGAACATTTATTAATAAGCAATTGTTTATTGTTTAATTATTAACTTTTTAATAAACGTTCATTTATTAAACATAATAAATGTTTATTTTTTTTCAACATATTTTGGGTTCATTTTAAGCAAGCAATACAGTAATTTTTAAACAATAGTTGAGTTAAATAAAACTACCCAGCAGGTTGGGCAAACATTTAACCCAACTGCTGGGTTAAAACAACCCCAATCGCTAGGTTGAAACAACCAATTTGCTGGGTTAAAACAACCCAATTTGCTGGGTTAAAACAACCCAATATGCTGGTTAAAACAACCCAATATGCTGGGTAAAACAACCCAATCGCTGGGTTAAAACAACCAATTCGCTGGGTTAAAACAACTCAATATGCTGGGTTAAAACAACCCAATTTGCTGGGTTAAAACAACAAATTCGCTGGGTTAAAACAACCCAATATGCTGGTTAAAACAACCCAATCGCTGGGTTAAAACAACCCAATTTGCTGGGTTAAAACAACAAATTTGCTGCGTTAAAACAACCCAATTCACTGGGTTAAAACAACCCAATTTGCTGGGTTAAAACAACCAATTCGCTGGGTTAAAACAACCCAATATGCTGGGTTAAAACAACCCAATTCGCTGGGTTAAAACAACCCAATCGCTGGGTTAAAACAACCCAATTTGCTGGGTTAAAACAACCAATTCGCTGGGTTAAAACAACCCAATCGCTGGGTTAAAACAACCAATTCGCTGGGTTAAAACAACCCAATATGCTGGGTTAAAACAACCCAATTTGCTGGGTTAAAACAACAAATTCGCTGGGTTAAAACAACCCAATATGCTGGTTAAAACAACCCAATATGCTGGGTAAAACAACCCAATCGCTGGGTTAAAACAACCCAGTCGCTGGGTTAAAACAACCCAATCGCTGGGTTAAAACAACCCAATTTGCTGGGTTAAAACAACCCAATTTGCTGGGTTAAAACAACAAATTCGCTGGGTTAAAACAACCCAATATGCTGGTTAAAACAACCCAATATGCTGGGTAAAACAACCCAATCGCTGGGTTAAAACAACCCAGTCGCTGGGTTAAAACAACAAATTTGCTGCGTTAAAACAACCCAATTTGCTGGGTTAAAACAACCCAATTTGCTGGGTTAAAACAACCCAATCGCTAAGTTAAAACAACCAATTCGCTGGGTTAAAACAACGAATTTGCTGGGTTTATCCATTTTCAACCCAACTTGGGTTGTTTGCGATTCTTTCCTATTGTGTCATATATCCGAGTGAAATGGCTTTTCAAACAAATTCTGTGGTGAATTGATTGGATGGTTGTGGTTTGCTATTGGTGGATCTCATGTGAGTGACAGGTTGCCCCGCCCTCATCATCAGAGAAGAGATGAGATGCTGCAAGAATTCTGATTCAAGGTAATGAGGAACGTGAATGATGAGCACTGATAAATCATTTATAATAAACACTGCAATATTGAATTGTCAAGTTTGATTTCAAGGTGACTTTTAAGTGCCTTTAAAAGCAAGGAACCAAAGTGCTCGGATCACAAATCACAAATCCAGCTTTATCAAAGTTTGTGGGTGTTTAGCACAAACCTCACTAATTCTGTGTCCCGAACGCCCAGGTGCTGAAAGTCCCGCTCCGCTCCACAATAGCAGTGGCACATCGCAGCGTTTTACCTGTAACAGGATCCTCTGGATGAATAGCAGGAGATGCTTTCAAACAAAAGGGAAACCTTCAGCTAAAGCAGCGCGATGACACCAACATACAAGACATCTCACGCACTTAAATGTGCACATCAAACACTTTACTATAGACCTGCATACTACACCCTAAAGATTCAGTGTGTGACAGAAAACCAGCTGTGAACTGCTGCAGAAACACACTGATCTGAAGGAGCTTTCTAAAGCTAAAAACAAAATGTTTTTTAGAAGTGCTGTATCTTTCATAACAGACAGTAAATAAATCCTGTGCTTCGTTCTGCTTACCTGCACGAGTCTGAAGAAGAAACTCGTCTCGGCTCACCGTCTACACACGAGCCGTCACATAAACACAGTTATTCTGCGGCTCACGTTACCGCGCGCGCCTCCATCACGACACCCGTTTGAGGCCTGCGGCTGCGGGTACCTTCGGGTGTCGCGCTGAGACGAGACGGGCGCCACATTCCACAGCTGCCTCATCTAAAACACAACAATCACTTACTCCCGTCAGCCTCCGTGAGCGCTTCCTGCGACGGCCGTTTGACGTATACCTGATCTGCCACCCGATACGGCACGCTTCAGCGGAGGAGACGATTAGCACGCTATCGTGTACGATCGTGTACAGTCATTGTAATTGTTTTGGTACTGTGATATAACAGGCTTTTGTGCGCTCAGGTGCGCTGAGGCTCAGGTGTGTGTGGAAACACGATCTGCAGAGAGAGAGAGAGCAGGGCTCAAACTGCAGACATGCTGATTCTCTGGAGATCAGTGGAGGATTACTGCTAAATCCCTTCATTCACGCGCTATCAGCGACCAGAGGAGTTACTACTGACAGACAGCTGCAGGAGAAATTATTTTAGAAATATTATATTTATAATCTTACATTATTTATAAATATTATATATTTTGTTTATTACAAATACATTATATTATATTAAAAATTATATTTTTTTATTAAAGAAGAAAAAGCATGGTAGTGTTTATTGTTCTGCCATATAGTGCTAATTTAATTACAAAAACATTACTGTAAATTATTATCTAGTCCAGAGGAGTTACGGCTGACAGGTTCAGCGCCATCAATCCATCATACATACAGTCAAACCCGTGAGGTCACGGGCGTCTGAGGTTATTTTAAATAAGGCACTGGAGATATCTTGACCTGACCTTCTGGAGCACCGCTAACATCAACACTTCTCCAGACTGCCGCCAACCCGCGCTATCAAAACAACGCTTTACTTCTCCTGTTTATTTGACATCAGAGAGCACAGAGATGATTTTTCAGGCTCCGGTTGCATCCTGCTAATTCTAGCGCTAGCGGTGGAGAGAATCGAGTGTCAGTCTGAGGAGTCTGAACCGTCGTAAACACACAGAGCAGCCAGAGAACAGTGAAAGGTTGAGATGATGTCTTCATTCGGACACACATATAACGTTGAACTCTAGTCTCCTAAAAAAAATTTAATTTTAAATTTGAATAGAATGAAAACTAAAAGACTTTCAAATCACATGAGCCAATATTTTATTCACAAGAGAACATAGATAACATAAATGTTTAAACAGAGAAATTTTACACTTTTATTCACTAAATGAGCTCAATTCAAATTTGCTACAGGTCTCAAAAAAGTTGGGACGGGGGCAACAAATGGCTGAAAAAGCAAGAAATTTTGAAAAGATTCAGCTGGGAGAACATCTAGCAACTAATTAAGTTAATTGATATCAGGTCTGTAACATGATTAGCTATAAAAGGGATGTCTTAGAGAGGCAGAGTCTGTCAGAAGTAAAGATGGGCAGAGCTGTGAAAGAGTGCGTAAAAAGATTGTGGAAAACTTTAAAAACAAAGTTCAACGTCAAATTGCAAAGGCTTTGCAAATCTCATCATCTACAGTGCATAACATCATCAAAAGATTCAGAGACACTGGAGAAATCTCTGTGCATAAGGGACAAGGACGAAGACCTTTATTGGATGCCCATGGTCTTCTGGCCCTCAGACGACACTGCATCACTCATCGGCATGATTGTGTCAATGACATTATTAAATGGGCCCAGGAATACTTCCAGAAACCACTGTCGGTAAACACAATCCGCCGTGCCATCTGCAGATGCCAACTAAAGCATGCAAAAAGGAAGCCATATGTGAACATGGTCCAGAAGCGCCGTCGTGTCCTGTGGGCCAAGGCTCATTTAAAATGGACTGTTTCAAATTTGATGCCTGCTACAGGTCTCAAAATAGTTGGGACGGGGCATGTTTACAATGGAGTAGCACCTCCTCTTCCTTTCAAAGTTTTGGTGTTGGAATTTGGTCCCATTCTTGCCTGATACAGATTTCCAGCTGCTGAAGAGTTTGTGGTTGTCTTTGACATATTTTTCTCTATAGGTGAAAGATCTGGACTGCAGGCAGGCCAATTCAGCACCTGGACTCTTCTACGACGAAGCCGTGCTGTTGTAATAGCTGCAGTTCGTGGTTTTGCATTGTCCTGCTGAAATACACAAGGCCTTACCTGAAATAGACATCGTCTGGAAACCTTTATATACCTTTTAGCATTCATAGTGCCTTCCAAAACATGCAAGCTGCCCATACCGTATGCACTGATGCACCCCCATACCATCAGAGATGCTGGCTTTTGAACTGAACGCTGATAACACGCTGGAAGGTCTCTCTCCTCTTTAGCCCGGAGGACACGGCGTCCAAAAATGTCAAATTTGGACTCGTCTGACCATAGAACACTTTTCCACTTTGAAACAGTCCATTTTAAATGAGCTTTGGCCCACAGGACACAGGCTTTAGTTGGCATCTGCAGATGGCACGGCGGATTGTGTTTACCGACAGTGGTTTCTGGAAGTATTCCTGGGTCCATTTAGTAATGTCATTGACACAATCATGCCGATGAGTGATGCAGTGTCGTCTGAGGGCCTGAAGACCACGGGCATCCAATAAAGGTCTTCGTCCTTGTCCCTTACGCACAGAGATTTCTCCAGTTTCTCTGAATCTTCTGATGATGTTATGTACTGTAGATGATGAGATTTGCAAAGCCTTTGCAATTTGACGTTGAGAAACATTGTTTTTAAAGTATTCCACAATCTTTTTATGCACTCTTTCACAGCTCTGCCCATCTTTACTTCTGACAGACTCTGCCTCTCTAAGACATCCCTTTTATAGCTAATCATGTTACAGACCTGATATCAATTAACTTAATTAGTTGTTAGATGTTCTCCCAGCTGAATCTTTTCAAAATTTCTTGCTTTTTCAGCCATTTGTTGCCCCCGTCCCAACTTTTTTTGAGACCTGTAGCAAATTTGAAATGAGCTCATTTAGTGGATAAGTGTAACATTTCTCAGTTTAAACATTTATGTTATCTATGTTCTCTTGTGAATAAAATATTGGCTTGTGTGATTTTGAAGTCTTTTAGTTTTCATTTTATTCACATTTAAAAAACGTCCCAACATTTCCGGAATTCGGGTTGTATGTTTGTTTGTGTGTGTGTGTGTATTTTATATATATATATATATATTTTTTTTTTTGTTTATATAATTGTATTATATTTCAGACCCACAGTCTATTTTGAGAACTACAGATTTCAAACATTTAGTCATAAATATATTCACACTACAGTAGAACTGCATATATACGAGCAGAACTATGATTATTTGAGCAAGACTTCATGCCACGAACCCATAAAGTGGTCGACGCTCAAACAACAATCACGACAGAACAATTTCCTAAATTGAAAATTACAATCTGGATGAGTTTCAAAGCAGAGGAGTGTTTTTCCACAGAGCCGTCACACCTCACAGATCAGAGCAGGCACAAATATTATTCTTATGCCAAAGAGAATCCATCAGGATCAAAGAACGGAAAGGAACTCAGTCCTCAATGAGACGCACAGAGCCGCTGAACCCTGACCGGTCTGACACATATCAGGACAACAGCGTCTGGCCACCTGGACTAACCAAAACCAGCCCTACACCCGTCCTGTGAGTGAGGCGTCCCACAGCGCGGAGGATTGGTTCAGCGCTGAGAACGATTAGCGGTGCGAGACTCCCTCCGTGATTCGTCCTCGCATACATCATCACATCAGCGGGACAGAGACACAGAGAGACAGACGTGCTGAAACCAGCTCAACCTGACCACTGTGAGGACAGTTCAGGTGGAAACTCACTAAAGACAGACACTAAAAGCTGTTTTTTTATTTTAGTAGTGGTGTAGAGTGTCACTGAGAAATCTGATTCATTTCACTGAATCGGTTCATTCAGAGAGTTTGTTTCAGTGAATAACATCAATGAAAAAACATGCACTCAAAAAAATATTTAGACATAAATTAAAGATACCTGAATTGCACATAAAATTTCCATTTGTTTGGATTATACAGTTTACAAATTGATGCATATTGTCAGTCTATATTATATTTGAATAAATGCATTTTAAAAATGTGATTATTTAAATTAAATAAAATAGATGCAAACATTTAATAATAAACTGCAATGATTATATTTTATTTTATTATTTATTTATTTTTTGCAGAAATTTGACCGGTTTTATTTATATATGACTGAAATATGCATCAAATTAACTTTATTAGTTTATGTTAAAACGGTAATGGATGGAAATTTTATATGCAATTCAATTATATTAATTTTTAATTTAGGCCTAAATATTTTTTTAGAGGAGCTAAATACAATAATTAATAAAATGATTTATTAAAAACAAAGATTAAAGAATAAAATAAAATAAAGATGAAATAATACAATCAAATAAATATTAAAGAATAAAATAAAGATTAAAGAATAAAATAAAGCAAATTAAAAAGTAAAATTGAATAAATATTAAAGAATAAAATAAAAATAAAATAATAAAATAAATATTAAAAATAAAATAAAATAAAGATTAAAAAATAAAGCAAAGATTAAATAAAAAATATATTAAAAAATAAAATACATTTCAGATTAAAGAATAAAATAAGATAAAAGAATAAAATTAAAATGAACTAAAATAAAATTAAATTAAATACAATTAAATACAAAACAAAAAATCAAGTACTGCCCTGCTAGTGAAATGATCCTTGCTTGATTACACATAATGACCAACAATACTGACCAGTCAAAGGAACTCAGAGCAGAAGCTCAGCGTGGTTCTGGATGATTGACAGCGGTGAAGCGGACACTGTTGGCAGTCGAACACCTTCTACAGGTTTTGGCTGCAGTTTAATCAGAAGAAACAACAATCAAGATGATGAAGTCATGCTGTTTCCACGGTGATGAGCAAAGAGAACACACACACACATACACACACGCGCTCATTGTGTCTGAACGTCCGTGCGCTCCTACAGTAAACACAATCACACTGTTACTGTCATCCACAAACATCAAACACACAATGAGCGTCTCAAAGTTTCTCCTCAACAACACAAACCCGTGACATCACGAGCTACCGCTGCACCCCGAGAGCTGCGCTCGCAACGCAAAACCAACATTCACCAATTACCAGGGTTAATCGTGTTTACAGAGCCACAGCTGCTTCGGGTTACGATCACACTGCTCCTATAAAAACACAGAGATGAGCAGAAAACGCATTCAAAACATCCGCTTGAGAACTGATTCAGTCCAACATCAGATGTGTCTGAGGTCTGAGATAAAGACAGTC
Organism: Hypophthalmichthys molitrix; assembly: GCA_037950675.1. Lineage (NCBI taxonomy): Eukaryota > Metazoa > Chordata > Actinopteri > Cypriniformes > Xenocyprididae > Hypophthalmichthys > Hypophthalmichthys molitrix. The sequence continues at coordinate 48,567,828 of CM075501.1, read as the reverse complement.
AATATTTCATGTACATTAACGGTCAGTAATCTGTCAGTGTCTGCACTGATTCTCCTGAGCGGCTCCAGGATTCATGGGAAATTGCTACAGGCGCAGGTAATTTATCCCAGATGATTCTTCAGTAAATCTTACTGTCTGCGTGAACGTGCAGCATGAGAAGGTGGAGCTGCTGCTGAGCGTTTCTCTCTGACCTTTGACCTGGCCGCTGGACGAGCTCCGTCAGAAGATCCCGATGGATTCACACGCTTCCCGTTCTGATGGACATTCTCTGGAATCACAGATCTGTGAACAGCTGTCGAACCAGAGCAGAACCAGGGCTGCACGATTTGGGGAAAAAATTTAAACTGCGATTAAGATTTAAAATGTTATTTTAAAAAAAATCTACAGGTTTTCTGCTTGTTTGTACGGCTGAACAATTCGGCCAAAAATTATGTGATTATATGTCAATATGACTATAATCTTTTAGGATATTTAGGAAATATAGGAATATTACTTGTTTAATTAATTCATTAATTCATTAATTAATAATAATAATAATAATAGATGGTTATTATTATTATTATTATTATTATTAAAATATTAAACAATATAAGAAATATTCCTGTAATATTTCACTATAAAATAAAAAACAAATATTTAATAATAATAATAATAATTATTATTATTATTATTATTAAATTAAAATAAGAACTATTCATAATATAAGTTTTCACTATTGTAATATTTAATAAATAAAAAAATCATATTTAATAATAATAATAAATAAAATATTAAACAAAATAAGAAATGTTCCTGTAATATTTCACTGTAAAATAAAAAACAAATATTTAATAATAATAATAATAATAATTATTATTATTATTATTAATATTAAATAAAACTTAAATTTAAAAAATATTTATATTATAATATTACACCATTTTTTAATATATAATAAAATAAAAAATCAAGTATTTAATAATAAATAATATTAAACAAAATAAGAAGTATTACTATTGTAAAATTTCACTGTAAAATAAAAAAATATTTAATAACACCTATTATAATTATTAAATGAAAATTAAAGTAAGAAATATTATTAATATTATTATTAATAATAATAAAATATTAAACAAAATAAGTAAAATATTATACAAAATAAGCAAAATATTGTACAATTTTACTGTAAAAAATTATTATTACACTAAATATTGAACAAAATAAATGTTCCTTATAATATTTTACTGTAAAATAAAAAAATCAAGTATTTAATAATAATAATAATAATAATAATAATAATAATGATGATGATGATTATTATTATTACTGTTGTTGTTGTTGAATAAAATATTAAAAATAATTAATATTCCTAAGAAATATTTAACAGAAGTTGACAGCGAAAATAGGGCGGAAAGACAACTATGCGTTCATCCTAACCTAGTTTTGTGAATGCAAAGCCGGTGTGTCTTATCTGCAACGAAGTTGTTGCTGTTTTCAAAGAATCTAACACCGTGCCTACAGCGGACGCGAGCGTCAAAAGATAATAGAACCCGTTATAATCAATTGTCTACACTGGATGCGGCGCGGTGCGACACGAGTCACGCGACACAACACATTCCCGACAGTGAACGGATTCGCCGTTCTGCTTCTGACGTAGTCCAAGTGCTTTGCAACGGTGGTTCGTGGAGTTCAATGTAGACGGCTTTGAGCTGTTGTGGCGCGTCTGGTATAGACACAGTGATAATATTAGATGGCACCACGAGACGAAGATTTATTTCAGAACCAGCCGCTATCAAAATAATCTGGCTGCGGGCGCGGGCCAGATATTATTGCTGGCGGGCCAGTTTTGGCCCGCCTATTGCCGACCACTGTCTTAAAGCTTCTCTTTAGTTGAGAACAGCCGCTTTACAAGTGGTCCGGCACATGTTCTGCATATATTTATTTAATTAAATCAGTCTTTAGGATTTGATAATCACAGTTTTACTTTGATTAATCGTGCAGCTCAAACCAGAACCAAACAAACCTGACCTCAGCTGAACTCAAGCAGAACAATGACGTACAGAGCTCGCATTGTACCGCATACATTCACCACACGAGACACGCCGATAAATCTACACGCAGAACTGGGTAAAAAGCATTATGGGACAAACACGGCCTACAAACACGATCAAAAACACCACAGTTTGGCTAGTAATAATGTCACAGTCATGGATACTTAAAAAACACAGCTGCTCCACTTCACCAACCTGAATTCAGTTCAGTAATTTTAAAAATTCATTTTCCACTGTTAATTAGCAGCGGCGCAGACATAAACCTGCAGCACTGGTGAGATTTCAGACGTGTGCAGGAGGGAAAAACACTCTCTCTTTATGAGTTTTCTGCTCTGGCACCTCCAGTAGCTGCTCGCACACACTTTCCAGCTTTCTTTGTTTATCCTGTAACTCTCTCCCCAGACCGTTTTTCATTGATTTACCATGACACAATGTTCATTAGGCCCGACGAGGGTTTTCGTTCAGCGAGGCCTCCGGGCTTGTTCCACAGACGCTATCTGAGAACAATTCCAACGTTCAAATCAGCGTGAGCCGCGTGACCTTCGCCCCTCTTGATGAGCGTTACACGCATGACACCGAAGCTCTTCAGCGACGGCGGTTCAAAGACTCTCCAAATCCCTCACGGGTCGAGTGTCGTCTCTGGATGGGCAAAGGCCAACGGCACGGTCAGTAAAACAAAACCTGACAAGAAGAGTCTTCAGATGACCTTCAGACAGCTGCATGGTGGGTAGACGAGGACTATGAGTTGAATTCATCTGTGACGGACATCAGATATCCCATACGCAATGTGAAAAGATTCTAAGGACAAGCAATTTGTCCGAATTCTGTCCGACACGACTACAAGACGCAAAAAGTAAATCATAAATCACGGAACAGCACGTGGGCGGAGTCTCTTTCCAAGCATACTGCACTCGCAACCAAATCGATCAAAAATCACAGCCAATCAGAAGAGCGCGTGGGCGGAGTCTCATGGCAAGTGCACTGCGCTCGCAACCACAACCAATCAGAAGAGAGTGTGGGTGGAGTCTCTCTGCAAGCGCACTACACTCGCAACCACATCAATCACAACCAATCAGAACAGAGTTTGGGCTGAGTTTCTCTGCAAGCGCTCTGCATTTGCAACCAAATCAAACAAAAATCACAGCCAATTGGAAGAGCGTGTGGGCGGAGTCTCATGGCAAGTGAAGAGAGTGTGGGCGGAGTCTCTCTGCAAACGAACTGCATCGCAACCACATCAATCACAACCAATCAGAAGAGAGTGTGGGCGGAGTCTCTCAGCAAGTGCTCTGCACTCACAACCAAATCAAACAAAAATCACAGCCAATTGGAAGTGCGCGTGGGCGGAGTCTCATGGCAAGTGCACCACACTCGCAACCATATCAATCAAAAATCACTGCGCTTGCAACTACATCAATCAAAAATCACAGCCAATCAGAAGAGAGCATGGGCGAAGTATTTCTGCAAGCGCACTACACTAGCAACCATATCAATCACAGCCAATCAGAAGAGCCTGTGGGTGGAGTCTCTCAGCAAGCGCTCTGCACTCACAACCAAATCAATCAAAAATCACAGCCAATCGGAAGAGTGTGTGGGCGGAGTCTCTCTGCAAACGAACTGCATCGCAACCACATCAATCACAACCAATCAGAAGAGAGTTTGGGTGGAGTCTCTCTGCAAGCGCTCTGCATTTGCAACCAAATCAATCAAAAATCACAGCCAATCAGAAGAGAGCGTGGGCGGAGTCTCTCTGCAAGCGCACTACACTCGCAACCACATCAATCACAACCAATCAGAAGAGAGTTTGGGCGGAGTCTCTCTGCAAGCGCTCTGCATTTGCAACCAGATCAATCAAAAATCACAGCCAATCAGAAGAGAGCGTGGGCGGAGTCTCTCTGCAAGCGCACTACACTCGCAACCACATCAATCACAACCAATCAGAAGAGAGTTTGGGTGGAGTCTCTCTGCAAGCGCTCTGCATTTGCAACCAAATCAATAAAAAAATCAGCCAATTGGAAGAGAGTGTGGGTGGAGTCTCTGCAAACGAACTGCACTCGCAACCATATCAATCACAGCCAATCAGAAGAGAGTTCGGGTGGAGTCTCTCTGTAAGCGCACTGCACTCACAACTAAATCAATCAACAATCACAGCCAATCAGAAGAGAGTGTGGGCGGAGCCTCTGGAAGCACACTGCACTCGCAACCAAATTCCTTTTAAAAAAAAAAAAAAATCACAGCCAATCAGAAGAGAGTTTGGGCGGAGTCTCTCTTTAAGTGAGCACTCGCACCCAAATCAATCAAAAATCACCGCCAATCAGTAAAGAGCGTGGGCGGAGTCTCACGGCAAGTGCACCGCACTAGCAACCAAATCAATCAAAAATCACAGCCAATCAGAAGACACTCTTGTTTGTTCACAGTATGAACGTTTTATATCCTTCAATTTATTTATCAAGATATGAGGTGAATTATTCATTGTCACTATAGATATAAATGATATTCAAACTCACATTAGACACTTTTAACTTTAAATAAAGCACATAATCAGTACCTGAAACAACCATTTTAATAATTTACATGTTGTTGTTCAAGCCGCAACGTTTCTAAAATAGCATCTCCTGTCGCTCGACACGTAACGCCGTCGCGGCTGGTTAGGACACGGAGTAAAGCAGCACCAGAAGCATCTCCAAACCCGTGCCTAGAATAACAGCGGTACCTGAACAGGAGGCGGCAGCGTGTAAATGACTGACAGGCTAAATTTGATTGATGAGCATATTTTCTCTTTACCAGCCGTCATTATTAGTCTTATTATGATTTCTCTGGTGCAGCTGTGTCGGACACGGGCGTGGGCAGCGAGCGCAGAGGGATTTTCCATGCTGTAAGTTGTCCAGGTATGTGTAATTAAATCCCTTCACTTGTTTTGAAAGCTCTTGGAGTTCCACTCGTTTTCACATTTGAGGCTTTCAACCAACTTCTGTGAAAGTCTGCTGGACTGAAGCAACTCGAGCCGAATGTGATTCCGTAAACGACGGGTAGTTGATATAAAACACGCTCATGGACAGAGTTGACATTACATTGAAGTAGTCAATACCAGTTCCAGAGAAATGTAAATATTATAATATAATAGAACAACTTTTTATTATAATAAAATTACATATAATTTATATACATGTTGCTGATTTAATGCAATGCTTTATTTTCAAAGTCTTTGTATAATATCTGATCAATATAAGGGAAACTTAATATTATGTCTCACCATTTCTTTTACATTTTCATCATTTTAAGCTTCTTTTTGCCTTCTGGTTCATTCGAAATGGCTCTGCTTTGTGTCAACTGGAAAGAAAAGTCTCTCTCTCCATGCAGAAATGCTGTTTAAACTAGTTTTATCTGAATTATAACATGTCACACAGCAGAACCTCACAGAAGTCCATCACGTCGACTACACAAACACAGCGTTCATGATGAAACAGCGCTGTAGGTTTATTGCATATAAACACAGACCGCTGCTGCTTTTTTGGAGGTACAGATGGAGGTGAAAGGGTGGAGGGACACAGTTCACTTCAGGAAACCAATAAAACCGCAAAAACGTGGGACCCCTGAAACAAAACCCGGCTGCGAGACCCACGGCGAGTTTATCCTCCAATTTCCTGCAGTCTAAACTCCAGCGCTCAACGACAAAACTCTCATTAATCGAAGCTGATCTTTAAGAAACACTGTTAGGATCAGCGGCGCAGGTGGAAGTCAGGGAAAAACAGCTGTTCATACAAGCCAAGCAGATCCAAAGTCACTTTGAAATAAATGCACGAGCGAGGGAATTTCTCCCACATTATTACACAGTCTTACTCTATATCCGTCCTCCGTAGGCTCATCCGCAGCAGATTTTCTTCTCCCTGAGCTCCAAACCACCAGCTCCAATTTGTTTTGCGAGCGCAGGAGGTTTTAGGGCTGACAGAAGCGGTTGGAGACGATTTTGCTTGGACGGCAGAGCTGTCTGTGAGGAAACGTGAGGCCGCGAGCAGCAGGTTATAACAGTAAGAAGCCAAACCTCACCCAGACTTCACACTAACACACATCCATCACGGCACGTACGTGGAGAAAAAACACAAAAAGTGCTATTATTAAAGATAACTTCCTGCTTCGGTGCTCGCTGTTATTTTGAAGCGCGCAAGTCTTTCGAAAAATGTTTGCATTGGTGGGTAAAATCAGTCGGAATCACTTGCAGACCACCCAATAGAGATGTTACTCAATATCTATCCGTTCAAAGAGGAGCTTTCCTAAAAACGTACGATCTGATCAGAAGCTGGATTTATGTGAAATGTATTAAAGTCGAATGGTGCGCCAGTCTTTTCGTATATATCCGAGTGAAACGCTTCTCAAACAAGAACAAATGTAGGGCGGGGCTTGATTTTGTCTGTGGGGAATTGATTGGATGGTTGTGGCTTGCTATTGGTGAATCTCATGTGAGTGACAGGTTGCCTCGCCCTCATCATCAGAGTAGAGATGCTGATTCAAGATTACAAGGAACATGAATTTAAAGAGGACCTATTATGCTCCTTTCACAAGATGTAATATCAGTCTCTGGTGTCTCCAGAATGTGTCTGTGAAGTTTCAGCTCAAAATACCCCACAGATCATTTATTATAGCTTGTCAAATTTGCCCCTATTTGGGTGTGAGCAAAAACACGCCGTTTTTGTGTGTGTCCCTTTAAATGCAAATGAGCTGCTGCTTTCCAGAAGAGGGCGGAGCTTTAACAGCTCAACAACAACAAAGCTGGAGAATCTCACGCAGCCAAAATGAGGATTGTCAGTAACGGTGTTCAGCCTTACATTGTTCAAACCGGAGTCGACACTGATGGAGAGACTCAGGAAGAAGTTACAACTTTTAGAATGAAACTGGACGTTTCTGAATGGTTAGTGGATACATTTATGTAGTTGATGTGGAGTTGATTCAACTCATCCACTAGCATGTGCCGTCATGTGTTGAATTGACCCTCGTTTGTGAAGCAGTCCGGCGTAAAATGAAGGCATGACAACAACACTCTACTACAACAACTCTTCCTCTTCTCTAAAGCAGCCCAACATGGCCCCGCCCCCTGTTTTGTGTTCTCGGGGGCGGGGTTTATGCAAATTCTAGGGTTAGTGATGTCACTAACGGGAAGAAGCTCATTGTAGTCCTTACCAGCCGTTTGTTGTAGTCCTTAAAAGCGATTTCTGTAAAAGTAAATATCTCCCTTTGCATTGAACTTTGAGCGTCGTAACTTTGCAGATGTTGTTTATGCTCAAACAGCAACATTACACACTAACTAAAGTTAAAAAAGTGAAATCATAATCAACCACCACTTTAAAACTACAAAAGTATTCGTTTGAGAGCAGTGAGTGATTTTATCTTTGTCTTTTGTTGTTTGATTAACAACAATCACTGCAGCAGGTTTATTAGGCTGCTGTCACTTTAAGAGCTGCACGGATCCAATATACTGTTACACGTGTTTTCTTTTCTCTTCTGTCTCTTTCGCGGCTTAACTCACTTTTATTAACGCTGTTTAATATCAAACACGTCCCGCAGTTTAGCAACAGTAGACTGCATTTTGCAACACTCAATTTGGCGTTTTACGTCATATATCTTGTTTTCATAATCGTTGAAAGTCAAAATTGAAAATGAAAAATCAATTGCGATTAATTGCAGAGCCCTAGTAAATATATGCGCTACAGGTTTCAGAGTGAAGTGCGTCATTTACACACGTGTAGTTCTCTGAAAAGAGCGTAGCGCTGAAACTATTGTAATTTTAAATTTTCAGCATTCTCCCCTAAAAGTGATCGGGCAGAGCAAACCGTAAGTCGTAGAGACTTGAAACTCTGAGGGCTGGTAGTACTCACACCGTCAACAAGGCTCACCCTGATCGGCCTGACGGGGGCGCCACAGCGGTCAAAAGTACAAATGGCTCATAACTCCTAAACCGTTAGGCGTAGACTCAAGTGTCTCGTATTGATGGAATCCTTGGCTCAAGACGGACACACTGCATGCCTCGGATTTGCTGGTCGTTCTGGCCAAATTTTCGGGTTGAAATTTCGATTCACGGTCCCCAAGCGGCGCCAAAACATTCAAAGTGGGCGGAGCCACTTTTACTAAAATGGCTATATATATGAACGGAATGAGATATTCAAACCAAACTTGGTACACCTATGTAAGAGCTCATTCTGTGGTCGCGTGAAAAAGGACGCGTCAAATGGCCACTTGGTGGCATTTTAACATGAAAAAAACTTGAAAACGGCTATAACTACTTCACCGTTCGTCCGATTGACTTGAAAATTGGCATGCAGTGTCTTCGTCCAAAGTGTCATGATTGTCTATGAGGACATTGTATCTCAAAAAACAAGTCCGCCATCAGCCAATGAAGTTTGAGCAGCTATCAGACAAGGTTAACTAGGTTTGACTAATGGCCCTAGAGGCTTCTGAGAAATTTGGAAAAAAAAAATCGGCCACCAGGAGTGCCTTCGTGTTTTTCACGTGCGTAAAGGACCGTGTATCGTGCAATTTTTCGCACACACCCACTACATTCGTACCACATGGTAGAACTTCTCATTCTGAGCAACTTTACCTCTAGGACTGCCGCTGTCCACAGAATCGTTCGTTAAATATCGGAGATTGGAGATTGAGCATGTTGCCGTCCAAGGACACTCCCACTAGAGGAAATGCATTAGTGGGAAAAATCAAACTTTGTCACAATAGTGTTGGTTTGTATTGTTCCCAGGTATAAGAATTCAAAGAGTAAACGTTTAGCAGGAATGATATTGCAATGTCATTTTTTTCCATTAACGTCTATGAAATAATCTGTGTGAATAACTTCCGATGCAAAGTTCAGTCTGCACACATTTTACAATCTTTTCTTCAGTACTGTCTCTTTGACTGTCTTCTAGTGATACAACAATACGAAGCCCTTTGGGATCGGCTATATTGCATTCTTCCACATTTCACCTTTTAAATAAACTTTGAGGGACTCTTTCAAATAAATAGCTCAACACAACGTGATATTGTGAGAGCGCTGTGAATCTGCAGAGGCGGGTTGAGGTCATCTGTCTGTTTATACCGCTGTGACACTGTCTTCCAGGAAAATAATCAGCAATTACAGTGCCGTTATAAATATCTGTGGGGCTTTGAACCCTCCTCAACAGAGAGACGAAACACAATAGAGAGCCCTTAAAGAGACACTTCACCCAGATCATCATTTATCTGCACTTCTAAACCCATCATACTGACGATCTTCAGAAGTTTGAATGAAAAACACCAACTTGTTCCAAACAACAACAGTTCAGAGTGATCAAGCTCCAAACGGACCAAAAACACCATGAAAGCACCAAGTTCATTTGACTCGTGCGTTACATACCAACGCTTCTAAAGTCAAATTATGCTGTCTGAAGAACAATAAAATTTAAAATAAAATGATTATAAATCCATTGCCTTTACAGCATTAAATTATTATTATTATTATTTACATAAATGATAAATCAAATGCACTAATCATAATACTAAAAATAATATATTTAATACTACTAATAATAGTAATAATAATTCAATAAAATAAATAGTACAAACATTTAATCAAGATAAAGTTAATCAAGTTAATCAAAATAAACTCTAGGTCAACCACACTAATCAACTAAAATTATTAATAATAATAATAATAATAATAATAATAATAAAAAGAAGAAGAAAGTGAATAGTAATAATAATAATAATAATAATAATTATTATTATTATTATTATTATTATTATCATTATTATTAAAAATAATAATAATGATAATAAATGAAAAATAATAACAATTGTGCTATTTATATAATTTAATTATTATCATTATTATTTAATAATACAAATAATAAAGCACTAAAAATGATCTACATAAATGATAAATCAAATGCACTAATCATAATACTAAGAATAATACATTTAATAATAATAATAATTTAATAAAAAATAAATAGCACAAAAAAATTAAGATAAAGTTAATCAAGTTAATCAAAAACTCAACTCTAGGTCAACCATATTAATCACTAAAATTAATATTAATATTATTATTATTAAAGCAAAAAATAGCATTATTATT
>CM075501.1:48277703-48552703 GCA_037950675.1 Hypophthalmichthys molitrix | reverse complement strand
CTGTCTTTATGCACAAAACAACAGATCATATACTGTACATGTGCGTGTACACACACACACACACACACACAGCTGTCTTCCATTTCCCGCCATCCAGTCGCAGATGGAGATATAGTGTGAACTTTAACACAGGGATTCTTGGCATTCCTTCAGGTTGTGTGTTACTCCAGCAGAGGCTCAAAACACACGGTCTGAGAGAGTCGTGGTCTGGTCTGAGAGTACCTGTTCCTCGCTCAATGAGAAACATCCTCTCCACAGCGTCCAGATGAGCCGTTCACCGCGGGTCCTGTAGCGGCACGCTCGTTGCTTAATAGCTCAGGAATGCTAATTAAATTCAAGAGCACTAAACCTCCAACATCGTCAGGAAATCATACTGTATGTGAAGGCCTGGCGTTACGTCTTCAACGTTATTCGTAGTTCTTATGAGTCTTTTTTGACTGATTCATTAAAAGAACCTGTTCATATGAATCATTTGCAGCACTCAAAATCGGACTGCAAACTCACATCTAATGTAAAATATCATTTTGCAGTAGATTCAGGACTAATGCCATTAAACTTTTTTCTTTTTTTTTTTTGTTAGAGTCAGCATCATAAACATGCAATTAATTAAAGAATTGACTTCAGCCAAAAATGAAGCACTTCATAAGATGAAACCCTGAGCGACCCTTCGATTGAACTCGCAGAGGAACCTTATTTAGCTTCAGCGTCTGATATAAAACAGAGCAGCCATGTGAGTCAAGAGCATAAAATATTATCCAAACACTATAATGTTCCCTTCTCCTATGGGCCATAATCTACACTTCTGTTTTATTTAGCTTCTCCCTAAAGTACATTTATAAAATAAGCTTTCATGCAACAAAAATTCAGTTTATCATGTTCCACCACAACTAAAATAAATGGGCTGTTCTTGCTACTGTACCTTTAAGAGTTCTGTAAAATATGCAAATTCCCTCTGATATGATTGGCCAGCCTTTGCACATCAACACACTCGCACACACGCATGCACACACACACACTTGCACTCGCACACACACTCACACAGTTGTGCATTTGCACTTTTGCACACACACACTCGCGCTCGCACACACACACTTGAGCACGCACGCACACACTCGTGCACACACACACTCGTGCACACACACACACACACTCACGCACACACTCGCACAGTTGTGCACTCGCACCTTTGCACACACACACACACTTACACTCACACACACACACTCACGCAGACACATATGCACCACCCACATTTACATGAACATGCATTAATATGTAAAAGTGGGCGGTCATATGTTAATGAGCTCATGGTTTTGATGTCATTATCATTAGGATTTCGCTTCCATATATGGACTGGAGAAGATCTGAGCTCAACATGTAATTAGTTAAACTGATTCAAACTCTTTTTTAATGATTCATTAAAAGAACCTGATCAAAAGAATCATGTTGATGAGCTCATGGTTTTGATGTCATAATCATTAGGATTCTGTTTCCATATATGGAAGTTTTGAGCTCTTAAAGCTACAGTACGTTTATTTTACTTGTTTGAAAGATCCAGAAAAATCATTTTACTTATGAAATGACGGCTTTTAAGCTGCAGTGGTCGTCGTTAGGTCATAGAAAAGCAAACCTGAACCCAAAGCAAACATGCAAATCCACTCCAGTCTAAATAATTAGTCATATATGAAGACATAATGATTTTGAGCAGCTCTTTGATGTGCACGTGGAGCTGATCGATGGCTCTGGATCTCCGAGGGAAGGGTGTGTACACTGGCCTGACGGAGCGAGACCTCTGCTGTAAATGGATCGATATCAAGATCAATAGGTCCCCGTCTCTGGACACAGATCTGGTTTATTCACCAGTCCATTTCAGTCCGCACGCGCCTGAAGAGAAGAAAACATCACGCTCTCCTGGACTAAATGAGCCGGAGCTAAATGTCTGAGACCAAAATTAAAAATGTTGGGATTGGATTCAATGCAATTCACCAAAAAACACACTATGGAAAAGAAAAATCAGTAAACCTTTGACATTAGTGTTATTTTAGTTTATTTCCAGTTAATAATTTAGCAACTTATTTCAGTTTATCGCCAATGCAAGATTTCTAATTTTCATTATCAACTAATATTTATAGTTTATTTTATTTCAGCTTTACTTCAATTAACAGAAATGATTTCAATAGTTTTAGTTTACGATAATAATCCTGCGATGCAAAAAGTGAACAGGAGAACATGATTTTTAAATATGTATTTAACAACATTTTTTTTTTTTTTTTTTTTCACAAAATGTGAATGTTAGAAACATTTATTTATCTATTTATTTTGTGAGTGCAGCACTAAAATAATGGGATTAATTCCCAGCAAAAATCACATGCATAAACTAATATAAACGGTTTTATTTATTTCTTTAAATAAAAGTATCTGCCAAACGTTTCATCCAAAAAATTTCATCTTTTTTTTTTGTACCTGCTTTAACCATGAATTCTGCAGGTCAAATTGACCCACTAACATCACAATCATAAATATAGCTGCGAGCAGCAGTTATCAGGGTTCAATCTCTTTAAGGCCTTTAATCACATGCGTAAAAATGTTTTAATCAGCAATCCTGTAACCATCTCAATCATAGATGGAAAAGACCATTTACAGTCAATACAAGCAATTTACCATAGGAAATATATGGTTTATAAAGCTTTTTAACAGTTATCGAGATTGTGCCAAAAACCTAGGAGTAGTTTGCTAAAGTTAGTTTTTGAAATAATCTCCAATATTTAACAAATGATTTGATTGACAGCGGCGGTCCTAAAGGGAAAGTTGCTCAGAATGAAGAGTTCTACCATGTGGTACGAATGTTGTGGGCGTGTGCGAACAATTGTGGGATTCACAATCCTTCACACACATGAAAAACGTGAAGCCGCCCCCCTGTGGCCGATTTATTTCGAATTTCTCACAGGCCGTGAGTCAAACAGGCCCAGTGAGTTTCATTCCGACTGGCTAACCTTGTCTGACAGCTGCTCAAACTTCATTGGCTGATGACGGCCATGTTTTTTGAGATACGCCAATGTCCTTGGCACCAACCATGGCACCTTGGACAAAGACACTGCATGCCAATTTTCAAGTCAATCGGACAAAGTAGTTTTTTTTTTGCTGTTTTAGCGCCACCAAGTGGCCAGTCGCCACGTCCTTTTTCACTCGACCACAGAATGAGCTCTTACATAGATGTGCCAAGTTTGATGAAAATTTCTCATTCCGTTCACAAATTATAGCCATTTTAGTAAAAGTGGCCCCGCCCACTTTGAACATTTTGGTGGTCAGTGAATCGAAATTTCAAATATTTTTTGATTAATATTGACAATCAGACTCTGGAGAATCTCACTGCACTGGTTTGATTCCGACCGGGCCAAAAACCCAGGACCAATGAGCAAATCCGAATTCATCTTGTCCGTCTTGAGCCTACGCCTAACGGTTTAGGACACATTTTGTTCTTTTGACCGCTGTGGCGCCCCCGTCAGGCCGATCGGGACGAGCCTTGGTGACGTTGTAGACGGTGTGAGTACTACCAGCCCTCAAAGTTTCAAGTCTCTACGACTTACAGTTTGGTCTGCCTGATCACTTTTAGGGGAGAATGCTGATCCCTGGAAATTTTAACAATTACAATAGAGTTTCAGCTCTTGAACCCTTAATAAAGACTTCATACTCACACTGCACAACTTTGCAAGCATTTTCATGACCATAAATGAGAAATAGTCACACAATTTAAAGTAAAACATCCAAGGTTAACTAGTATTTCCGACAACTCAAAAATGCGTTGCAGGTCAAACTGACTCGGAGCATAAAATATAAAGGTTATTTTTCGTAGTTCATGCTGACTGACCTCACAAAAAGGACTTGAAGGGTTTCTGTCCCTCCAGACATGATTCATTTCGTGAAAACACAATGAACACATTAAGACCCCGAACAATTAGATTTTCTCACCCTGCATTCAGAGCTTCTCCAGTCCGTATATGATGCGAGATGTCCTGACTCATCCAATCATCTCCCGGCAATCACATTACGCTTCCCAGAGCTGGAGAAATTAGATTTCAGCCGCACTCCACAGTCCACGCACTTCCTTCACTCCGATCCATCTCTCGTTAATGGGAGGCACACTCTCCGGATCATCTCTCCGGGACTGAAGACGTTCGGACAGACGTGGCATCGGCCGGCAGCTTGAAGTAATTCGCCACCTCTTTTCTTTTCATCGGATGGTGCAGCACAGATTGAATGTCCTCTCTCACGTCTGCAGGGGGTTTAATTGCCCTGAGCTTTACTGAAAGTGGATCAAGATGGCCACGGTTCTGACCCCAGACCTGCGGATCAAGATCGCCTACATCCGCTTTACACTCGATGCATCGCTGCGTCTACTAATAAATAATGCTTCCATTGACTTATAACTGTACTAAATCAAATGCAAGTCCACCTGAATGAGAAACAAACTATTAACCAACAACATCATGGTCCAGTTTTCATGGTCTAATCACATTCTGATGGATCTAATTAAACCCTGTCCTACATTTATTTCCGTTTCACTGGGAATGACGTCACACAACTGCATTTCATATCGTCCTCACAGCTGGAGGAATAAAAATATGTTTGTTATCGGTTATCATATGCAGCTCATTACATATTTGCAAACAGCAATTCACAAACACATAACCAGATTTATATTCACTAGATATGATTTTCAAATTTACATTCACAAAACGAGACTCTCAGATGCAAAACATGACTATTTGCAAGCACAGATTCAACAAACGATTCATACACGTAGAAACATTAATATATGTATATATATACACACACACACACATTTTTTATGAGTATTTCCCATATTTTACAGCATTTACAATGTTGATTTTTAATGTTGTTAGAGTTTATTTTATATCAAAATTAATTTACAAAATATGACGATGAAGCTAATGCACAAATAAAATTTTACATATTATATTTATTTATTTATTTACAAAAATAAAAGCAGATTACAGTATTTACAATGTTGTTTTTAAATGTTCTTAATTTTTTTATGTAATAATTTGTTTATTTAATAATTTTATGTCAAAATTAATTTACAAAATATGATTGAATAAGATGAAGCTAATGCAGAAAAATATATATTATTTTATATATATTTTTGCTTTTTATTTTTGTAAATACATATGTATATTTACAAAACTAAAAAGCAAAGTACAGTATTTACAATGTTCTCTTTAAATGTTTTTTTATTTTGTCAAAATTAATTTACAAAATATGATTCATAAATACATAGGCTAATGCAAAAAAGTGTGTGTGTATATATATATATATATATATATATATATATATATATATATAATATTTTTACAAGTATTTTTACAATGTTGATTTTTAATGTTGTTAATGTTTTTTTATTTTATATCAAAATTTACAAAATGATTGAATAAGATGAAGCTAATGCATATATATAATACTTTTTATATATTTAATTTTTTTTGCAGATTTAGTGTTTTTTATTGTTGTTCATTTTTTTATTTTATGTCAAAATTAATTTACAAAATATGATTAAATTATATTATTTTATATATAATATTTTTTTGCTTTTTATTTTTGTAAATACATATATATTTACAAAACTAAAATGCAGAGTACAGTATTTACAATGTTCTCTTTAAATGTTTTTTTATTTTGTCAAAATTAATTTACATTTTCATAAATACATAAGCTAATGCAAAAAACTGTATATATATATATATATATATATATATATATATATATAATATTTTTACAAGTATTTTTACAATGTTGATTTTTAATGTTGTTAATGTTTTTTTTATTTTATATCAAAATTAATTTACAAAATGATTAAATAATATATATATATATATATATATATACATACACACACACTTTTCATATATTTAATATTTATATATATATATATTTTTTTTTTTTTTTTCAGATTTACAGATTTATATATATGTCAATGTATGCAAACATAAAATATATCTACATTAATTTTTTATATATGTAGCTTCATCTTTAACAGGTAATAATCGTTGAGAGAGTCTGTTTGGAGCATGAATATGATCTGAAGGATTTATAGACTGTCATTCATAAATCAAAGCAAGATGTTCTGACAAAACGCTTGCTTTACAGTAAAAGCAACAGCAGAAAAACACTTGAAGTAAGTGTGGATCCGATCATGTTTCAATGGCTGATTCACTCTCACGGTTCATCTGAACTTCTTTTCGCTGGTTCCTTGTGTGGAATTCCAAATAAGCGGTACGCAGCAGCGCAGCTGTCTGTTCTTTAACCCGCTGACGGATGGATGGACACGAGCTCAGACCGGTGTCACAACAACAGCAGCGGAGCGATTGTGTTTCACAGGAACCTGTCAGGAGCTTTTGTTTGTGGATGTGACCGTGTGTGTGTGTGTGTGTGTGAGCGCAGAGGAGGGATGATGGATGTAGGGAGTGAGTCTCTCACGTCACACAAACACATACCTGGACTCAAGCGTGAAACCAGAAACCAGAGAGAGAGAGATGGAAAAGCCATCGGGAGCCCTGATCGCTTCTGCTGTTTCGTCTTCTGCACTTCCTGTGTGTGTCAAATCTATAAAGTTTTCCGTTTGGGTTGTGAAACCAGAACTGCTTCATATTGAGAGCTACAGAAGGGCTGAATGATACACTGAACAGTTATGAAATAAGCATAATGATTTTGCCTGAGGATAAAAAATTAAGCAACATCATAAACACTGTAATTTGCTTTTTATTTGCTCATTAAATACAGGAAACGACTGGCAAGTGCTGTAGGAGACTGATGTCTTTATACAGTGTCTGATTTAAACTTCAGGAGCAAACAAAACAAAGTTTGAGTATGATTCAGTTCAAACTCTTCATTTCAATGAATCAGTTCATGACTCATCACTCAAATGATCATGGAAATCTACAGCTATTAAAATGTTTTGTAAATGATGAAAAAAAGTATGTAAATTACGTTTTTATGTACTTTTTTATTGGTTCATAAAAATGAAAACGATAAAATATTTATAAAAATACAAAAATTTTATTTTCTTATACTCGCATTAAACATTTTGAAAGAACATTCTGAAGTTTGATTCAGTTCAAACTGTGAATCAATTCATGACTCTGATTCAATGATTCAAATGCATCACTCAAATGTTCATGGAAGTATTTTCAGGTTTTTTAATATATTAAGTTTATTTTGTAAAAATGAAAATATTGTTTCTTATTTTTATGTACCATTTAAACTGGTTCATAAAAATGATTAAATATTCATTAGACTTGCATTAAACATTTTGAATGAACTTTCTGAAATATGATTCAGTTCAAACTGTCCATTTCAATGAATCAATTCATGACTCTGATTCAATGATCGCATCATCGCTCAAATGATCATGGAAGTCTTTACAGTTTTTTCATATATTAAGTTTGTTTTTGTAAAAATTTAAATAAATATTGTTGCTTATTTATATGTACTGTTATATTGGTTCATGAAAATTATGAAATATTTCTAAAAACAAAAATACTACATTTTTTCTGTATTCTACTTTTTGCATTAAACATTTTGAAGTTTGACTCAGTTTAAACTGTCCATTTCAATGAACCAATTCACAACTCTGATTCAACGAATCAATGATTCAGTGAGAAATGTTCATGGCAGTCTTTGGCGGTATTTATCATATACTAAAGTGGGTATTTATTGTTGCTTATTTGTATGTACTGTTAAATTGGTTCATAAAAATGAAACTGATTAAATATTTATAAAAATATTTAAAATAATACATAGAAAACATCTATCATGATGTCCTCACTGAACATAAACGGAATCATGAACTAAAAGAATCATTCAGGAGTCAGAATCAGAAGTGTTCCGTTGTTCACGGCTCCAGTCTTCTATCCGAATCCCTACAGAGCAGCGTCCTGCCATCCTCTCTAAACTGATCACTGAGCGGAACACAGCCCCATAATGCATCTGTGCTCTGGTTTAATGGAGCGCTGCACCGTATTCAACACTCTGAGTGATTCTTACCGGCAGCCTTTAAAACGATTGCTGAGAACATCTCCAGAAACACTTCATGAAGAGCTGACGATCAACAAACACAACACTCGAGGATGGATGGAGGGGTTTGCAGTGGTGCTGAATTGTTTCCCCGGTGGGATATCAAAGACGGAGAGGCCGTAAATCTCCCGCAGTCGCCGTGTCAAAAGCCAGGCGCGTTTAGTTTGCAGCGTGTGACACGTTGAGGAGATAACTCAAATCATCTGTGCTCGCTTTCATCTTCAGAGCTTCAGAGAGATCAGAGATGATTCCTTTCACATGCGACACTTCATGTGTGATGAGAACGAGAACCGTAACGAGTTTATGAGAAAAAAAATCAACTGATTCGAATTGATTTTCATCATAAATGACTCTTTTGGTGAACGATTCATCTGTGCAAGTTATTATAAAGAAGAGTGTTTACATGATCATTAAAATTTCTTCACTGAACTTTTTTGCTGATGTAATCGAGGCCAAGTGGGCGGGGCTAAATAATATCAATCAATTCAATATGAACCAATAATATGAAGAGACCAACAGAAGACAGAGTTTTGAAGGTGCAGACAGTAACAAACCACCTAGCAACCCCTCAGAACACCCTGGCAACCACAAAGCAACATCTTAGCATCATTGTGGAGGATTTTGCACAAAACACCTTCAGATAATGTAAAGAGTGGATGAATGATTTATGTTACACTCCACATTCTGCACTGCTCTTTTGTAAGAAGTCTTTCTAAAGTGTTTCCCCTTCGATTGCAGCCGTCATGATCAGCGGCCCCTTCAATAACACTGCCACCTCTGTGCTCATTAATGCTAACCCACAATCCTCTGCTCTCATTGGCCACGCTCACTTCCTGCAATTATGAAAGCGGAAGGCCGGGTCAAAGGTCAACTAATGCAGCTCAGACTGCAGACAGAAACACAGCTGCTGAGAGAGAGCAAAGTCTCTTTTAGCACACAAACATACACGTGTGTGTGTGTGTGTGTGTGTGTGTGTGTGTATATATATATATATATATATATATATATAAATAAGGTACGAGAGGCTGTGCTATATCGTAAATAAGTCACGGCTGAAGGGTGTTGTTAGGCATGACGTGAAGCGGCGTAACCCCTTCAGAAGTGACTTATTCTCGATACAGCACTAGCCTCGAGTACCTTATTGCTTTTATAAAACGGTTACTATACAATACAAATATTAAAGTCAAAAATATGTATCAATGCAACTTTCATGAAGTAAACTTTCACTAAAAGCCTTCCTTCCGCCGGAAAAAATAGTCCCTGACCGTGAACAGCAACAGAAGTTACATTATTACGCCATTAGATGGCGGCAAAGACTGTCTTTATGAGTGTGTCAGTCAGTAGCGAAGACTTTTATATTGAAAAGACTGAATTGTTGTGAACACGGAACAAGACGCAACTGACAAATGCTTTGACTAGCGCTGTCAGTCACGGGAAAACCCCTTAAATGTTAAAAGGACAGGATAATACATCGGACATTTAAACAGATTTTTTATTATTAAACATAGGACTGACCTGAAGGAAAATGCTGAATCTGAATGCAGCTAATAAACTCGCTCACTCGATCTCTTTCTCACAATACTCTTCTACATGATACAGTAAGCTTCAATGAATATTTTATATATATATATATATATATATATATATATATATATATATATATATATATATACATATATGCGCACACCTTATGAACTCCCTAACAACACCCTGGAAACCACTCAGAACACTGTAGCAACACCCTAGCAACACCCTGGCAACCACTTAGAACACTGTAGCAACACCCTAGCAACACCCTGACAACCACTCAGAACACTGTAGCAACACCCTAGCAACACCCTGGAAACCACTCGGAACACTGTAGCAACACCCTAGCAACACCCTGGCAACCACTTGGAACACTGTAGCAACACCCTAGCAACACCCTGACAACCACTCAGAACACTGTAGCAACACCCTAGCAACACCCTGACAACCACTCAGAACACTGTAGCAACACCCTAGCAACACCCTGGCAACCACTCAGAACACTGTAGCAACACCCTAGCAACACCCTGACAACCACTCAGAACACTGTAGCAACACCCTAGCAACACCCTGGAAACCACTCAGAACACTGTAGCAACACCCTAGCAACACCCTGGAAACCACTCAGAACACTGCAGCAACATCCTAGCAACACCCTGGCAACCACAAAGCATTATATGCTATAGTAGTTGAAAATTACATGGAAAAATTGGCTTATGTATGAAATAACCATAAGTAACGCTTATTTCTGGACTATTAGAGCATGTCCTGCTCTGTATGTTCACATTACAGCATGTTTTCTGTCATTCTTGCATGTAAATATCAAAGCAGAGTCCTGCTCACTGGTGTCGTGGCGATCAGGCCTCAAGGTTCACATCAAAACTCTGAGATTCATGTTAAACAGCAATGAGCTCATTATTCGGACTCTAAACTCTGACCTCTGCAGCTCCAGGCCTGAAATTTACCTTGGTGAAAGAATCTCACACGCCTCCGTTCTCCAGGAACATCAGAAGCTTGTTAAATTCTCCCAGAAGCCCTTGGGGTATGCAGATTCAGAGCGGAGGGACACGCACAACAGCTCCTTTTACGTGCCGCTCACACAAAGGCGCAGTGTTCGGCGGTGTCAGCGCGCACAATAGCAACATTAATGTTAAGAGTTGTTGGGAAACAAAGCTGACTGTGATTAGAGAGACTCCAGAACAATACATGTCACACGCTCACCGCCAATCAAGATACACTGAAGTTGATCATACAAAATAGATTTCATTCTGAGAGACGGATGGATCTATTAGTAACGGACCGGATGGTCAGACAATATTCAGGTTATTTTGAGATGATCAGCATCAGTCATTAACTGCACCTGCTCAGCTGACTAACAGAAGACGCCAGTCCAGTTCTCGAAATCTTCCATTAGCAGTCTTCATATATAATGCACATTTTCTAAATATTTATTTAGCATTTTTGAGTATTAAAAATATTTATATATTTGACTGTTTTAAATCTAATTGCGATTTTTCTGGTTAAAATTGTGAAAAATTGTGCAAAAAAATAATAAAAAATAAAATAAAAAAATAAGCAAAGTTCATAAACAAACTTTGAAGTTGGCTTGAGAAAGCTAGACCATAAAGTTTGAAGTAGTTTTAACAGCTTTAGTTTTAAGGTTTTAAGTTTACAGATTTTAATGATTTCATCATCCTGTTTTACTTTAGTAATTTAAAAAAATTGAATTTTAGACAGACAGACAGACAGACAGATGATAGACAGAAATGGTCAGATAGATAGACAGATGTGATATGCAGTTGCTAGGGTATTCTGGGTGGTTGCTAGGGTGTTGCTATGTGTTTTCTAGGGCATTCTGGGTGATTGCTAGGGTGTTGTTATGCGGTTGCTAAAGTACTCTGGGTGGTTGCTAGGTTTTTGCTATGGTACTCAGTTGGTTGCTAGGGTGTTGCTATGCTGTTGCTATGGTATTCTGGGTGGTTGCTAGGGTGTTGCTATGCGGTTGCTATGGTATTCTGGGTGAATACTCTAGAAATGGTCAGATAGATTTAAAAATTATTAGATAGAAAGGTAGCTTAAATGAGTGGTTGCTAGGGTATTCGGGGTGGTTGCTAGGGTGTTGTTATATGGTTGTTATGGTATTCTTGGTGGTTGCTAGGGTGTTGCTTTGCGGTTTTCTAGGTTACTCAGGTGGTTGCTATGCAGTTGCTAAGGTACTCAGGTGGTTGCTAGGGTGTTGCTATGCTGTTGCTAGGGTACTGGGGCTGTTGCTATAGTGTCGCTATGCGGTTGCTAGGGTATTCAGGGTGGTTGCTAGGGTGTTGCTATGCGGTTGCTAGGGTACTCAGGGTGGTTACTAATAAAATAAAATAAAACACCAGGTTTGCTGTGCTTGTTTGTATGGCTGCACAATTTGGCAAAAAAACAAAAAAAGTGATTTATATATCAAAATGACTAAAAAATTTACAGTCATTCATCCCCAAATTTGTGCAGCCCTACTGTCTGGGTGTATTTTGCGATAAATACCAGCTTTATATTTTCCACCCTGCTCTCTTGATACTGGATTCAGCCATCAAAACCCATATTGATCAACCACAAGTGCTAGAGTGAATTTGTGCGAAACAGCAGGCTGTGGTTAGTGCTGCCACCTGCCGTGACCTGTGACGTAACATCTGCGGCCCAACGAAGATCCGCAGCGACATCGTGGCACGTTTTCACACTGTATTTTGCAGCAGTGAAATATAAGCAGTAAAACAGCACCGGCCCACTGGGTTTAATTCAAACAAGCCTTCGGCCGCCAAAGCCAGACCACACAGACACACGGCAGAAGAAATGAGCACTTTCCCACACGCAGGCTTTTAGAAATCCCACCCAAAACACACATCAGGCCCTGTAATGGCTTTCTCTCATTACGCCACAGTATAAATGACTCCTGTAGCCGCTGACACTCAATAACGGCCCCCGCTGACACGCTCCCAAAGAACCGCTTATCAGACACACGATACTCGCGGCACCGTGCTAAATCACAACACACAGCCGACCCGACTGAAAAGCCGTGAGATCAGATCAGACGATGCTGATGACAAATCTGTTGTCTTTACTTCATCATCTGCTACACAGACAGTCATATTACAGCTCTCAACCTGGTATTAAAGACCTCCGTTTATCATTGCATACAGTAAAAAAGTACATAATCAGCAAGTAAACTAGTACTCCATTCCCAACACAAGCCCTGTATAATGAGATTTATCTGAATATCTGAAAGCCTCCAAATCACACAGCGCTATTAACGTTCAAATGACGTGAGTATAAACAAACATGTTTTCCATGAAAGCTGAAGCGTGTCATTTATTCAATGGTAAAATACCTTCTCACATCCCTAATTACACTTGAGCGGCGCAAATTCAGACTTGACCAATGATGTGAGTTTGGGGGTGGGTCTATCTGCGCGAATGACCAATGGGAAACTGTTTGAAAACTGTTTTCCAATTCAATTTGATGACATGAACAGAGCAGAAATTACACACTTAAAACATGGTCGAATCTACTTTAAAACAACACTTTCATTGTGAACAGACCATTTAGGTGCATTTTACGACAATCCCAATTATTTCAGTCTGATGGAAAACATAAACAAACATTCAATAGCGGAGGAATTAGCCTTTTAGCTCACACTTCCGGGTTTCGTGTTCTCGACATCGCAGGGTAAATTTACTTCCGGCGACGTTTAAACGTAAGTGTTGTTGTAAAGGCCTACATGAAATATATTTTTTGTGTTCCCATTTGCTCAAACAGCACAAGAAAAAAATTCCACAATAGTGTTTTCACAACTTTCAAAAGAGGAAAAAAATAGAGAGAGATTGATAACGGCAGTCAGAAGAGAGAAAGATGTCAATTTTGATGTCGCTGTATTACAAACACACTCACAGCAGCGTTAACTAGTTTTTTTTGTAATTTGATGCAAAGCTAATATAATACAAAGTATAATGTTATAAATGTACATACAATTAAAAAAAAATGAAAATAATAAAAACTTTGCAGGATTTACGATGCTGATGACCGTTAAAACGCGTCATCGGTCTGTGAAAAAGGCCAACGGTTAAATAATAATAAAAAAAAACGCCTTCTTACCTCAGTCTGATGAATGAAGCTCCTTATGGATTTGTGATGTTCAGATCTCTCAACATCTACAACACAGTCAGAATGTTTCGTAAGACCTTGATTATCTCAATAAATCATATGCCTTGAAGGAGTTATGCAATATCATTTATTACCGGTTGAACACCTTCAGGAATATCCTGATAAAAATGTAATTTCGTTCCTCAACAAGTCGAGAAAACTTCCAATAATAATCTGAACAATAAGAGCTTGATTTCATTTTTATTCATCATTTGCATACTCGAAAATCTACATGTAATATCATCGTACAGTTAAATCTCTTACGCGAATGATTTTCGTCCGTCACAACAGATATATTTCATTTTTCTTAAACTAGTACCACTGAAACTCAAGTGCTGACAGCTTGTGGGAATTATTCTTCTCTGAGAGACAGCAGCAGCTCAGTGTGATTCAGTCAGTGCGCGAGAAAACGCCGAAACTTTCGTAAATACGAGCACGAGCACAAACGCGTACGAGTCTTTAGTACAAATCTGCTCGTGGATCGGTGACTTCATCGATACGTACGGCGGATTAAACACTCAGTGAATGTGTCAGATTGGCGTTTAAACACTCACCTTCATTCACGAGCCTCTAAAGTCCGTCAGAAAGCTTCATCAGTTCCTCGCGCGCATGTCCGCGGAACATAGAAACATTTAGCGAAGAATTACTCGGTGCCGTTTGTTCTGTGAGATTAAACGGACTCCTTCTGCCCAACTCAAGGAGGAAAGCTGGTTTTCTTTCCTTCAGAGTGTGTGTGTGTGTGTGTGTGTGTGTGTTGAAGCGCAGAGGCTCCAACCACTGACGCCTCAGAGAAATACACCTCAATGCCGCCTCCTCATCCTGCAGAAACCAGCAAAAAAACACTCAAAATATGCTCTGAACCTCGAATTAATAATAGAAATACACCTTTATCAACCAGATCTGCTTCACTGCAAGTATTCAAAAGTTAGAACAAAAAGAAAAGTACATTTTTGAACTCGCGGTGGCGCTATGGAGTATGTCGTAGATACTTCAAAATTGGTCAGATTATTCTTCAGGACCAACTCTATCGCTGCACCAAATTTCATCATCTTCCTATGTACGGTTGATAGATTATAATGTTAATAATGCTAATAATAAAGTAAAACAACAATTACTATAGGGACTATCTTCAGCGCATCATAACCACCTTATAACTAAAAATATAAATAAAAACCCTAAACTTGCTCTTCACCTCACACAAATGGGCAGAAATACACTTTATAACCCAAAAATATACAAAATATTTATCATATACTGCTAAACCAACACTAGGTGAATTTCATCAACCCTTCATATCTGAAACAAAATGATCGAATATATAAAATCACACCTTTATATGACCTAAAATTACATAATCAAATATATGAACTTGCACCAGCATTTTCCTTCTCTAAACCTTAAACTAACGACAGAAAATACGCCTTTATCAATTATATACTGTACCTGAAACCAGATCTCAAATGCTCATATAACCCTAAAAATAAATATTCAAATATGTAAGGTAATATTCCTGCTCTTCACATCAAACTAATGGTTGAAAAATATCGAAAGGCTACCTGACATTATAACCTGAATATATAAAAGACCCAAATATATAAAAGACAATTTAATCATAAAATTGAAATTAAATCACATCTATATATATATAAATACACCTTTATGACTCTAACATATCAAACATTGACTTGAAATTTGGCCAGATCTGACCAATCAAATTAATTTCATGCTATTCAGGATTTATTTACAAAACCTTTTCTGAGCTTTAAAACTAGTTCACTATGGAAGCTTGTTTCCACCACAGAATAAAAAAATTACAAAGATCATTTTATCTTGCAAATTTTTATTTTATTTATTTATTTATTTTTTTTGTCAGAATTGCGAGATTTGCAATTGTGAGAAAAAAAAAGTTAGAATTGTGAGGGGAAAAAAGGTTATATCTCGCAATTCTGATTTTATTTCCTCACAATTCAGATTTATTTCTTGCTATTCTGACTTTTCTCACAAATGCAAGTTTATATCTCGAAATTCTGACTTTTTTCCTCACAATTCTGACTTTTTTTCTTGCAATTCTGATTTTTTTCCTCACAATTCTGTCTTTTTTCCCCAGAATTCTGACTTTTTTCCTCACAATTCTGACTTTTTTTTTTTCGTAATTCTGTCTTTTTTTCCCCTCACTATGCTTGCTTTTCTTGCAATTGTGAGTTTATATCTCGGAATTTTGACCTTTTTACTCGTCGCAATTCCAACTTTTTTCTTCACAATTCTGACTCTCACAATTGCAAGTTTATATCTCGAAATTCTGACTTTTTTCCTCACAATTCTGACTTTTTTTCCCCCTCACAATTCTGTCTTTTTTTTTCCTCACTATGCTTGCTTTTCTTGCAATTGCAAGTTCATATCTCGGAATTTTAACCTTTTTTCCCGTCGCAATTCCAACTTTTTTCCTCACCATCTGACTTTCTCGCAATTGTGAGTTTATATCTTGCTTTTTTCCCCTCACAATTCTGATTTTTTTTTTTTTCAATTGCGATTTGCAATTCCAACTTTTTTCCTCGAAATTCAGATTTTTTTCTTCGCTATTTTAATTTTTTTCCTCGCTATTCTGACTTTTTTTTCGCAATTGCAAGTTTTTATCTCAGAATTCTTTTCTGAGAAGACTTTTACTCCCTGGCAATTCCAACTTTTTTCCTTGCAATTCCGACTCTTTTCTATCAATTCTGACTTTTTTCTCACAATTCTGTCTTTTTCTTGTGAGTTTATATCTTGCACGTCTGAGGATATTTTAGCCTATAGCCTATTTAGAATGTTTTTAGAACTATATCTTTATCGTTATACTGTCGTCATCATCCTTGGGCACATTTTACAGTTCACATATTAAAATCTACTTTTCACTCACGTTCATTTCACTCAATGTAATGGATTTAAGTTTTCTTTCTTTCTGTTTTTTTTTTTTGCCATGAGTATCTTACATGTCATTTTTATAGTCTAAATCTCCATTGCAATCTACTGGCAAACTCAACCATTACCGGAAAGAGGCGAATGTTTGCTAATATCCATTTCCCAGTGACTGAAAATAATCTGCCCTCATATGAAACGGGAGCACAGGACGTGTGGTTGTGGTGGTGTGATGGTTTGGGATCTGGAAACCCATAGGATCGGTCTCAGGTGACCCGCAAACGACACTCATCATTAAGGCAATTATTAGTTATGTCTATGTGTTTTAAAGCAGTGTTATTTGAAGTCTTATTTAATATTTTAGTTATGTTAATTTTAGTTTAATTTTTAGTCATTTTATTCGTTTTTTATTTTTTACAAATATTGCTATTTAGTAGTTTTCATTTATTTTTATTTCAGTTTTTATTTATTTCCAGTTAATAATTTTAGTGCTTCAAATGAAACTTGTCAAGGCAACATTTCTAAATTTCATTTAGTTTAAGTTCTTCAACTAATATTTATCATTTATCTGTTTTTAATAGATATGATCCGTGTGGAATAAAGAAAGTCTTTCAATCACACGATGAGACTTTGATAAGAACAGTGTTTTATTATTCATCCCATCTCATAATAATGCATTACAGGAAACTACAACATCAAAAAAAGAGAATAAAGACGCACATGAACCATCAACCCATATTAGCTTAAAAACAAGAGCTAAAGATAAGAAAACAGAAATAAGAAAAATGAAATATGTTTCTGTATATTAGTCATCATTTGAGCACAAATAAAGTTTTAATCGGAGCCCATTAAGGCACTTAGACGATCAGATATCCCACAAACCTTACACACGTAGACGGAGCACAGAAATAACACATAAAACATTAAATATCACCGTTCTGAAAGCACTGACGCTGTCTGTGCTGTAAAATATGTGCAAAGCCCCTGGAAAGCCCCAGAAATCATCATCCCTCCTGCCTCAATAAATATACCTGCATAAATAGAGCTCTGTGTGGAGCGGTCGGTCAACGAGAATCCGAACGCACCGTAACACTCCTCCACTGATCCTACAATCCACCAGTGATTTCATGTGAGAATGTGGGGAAATAAGCTCTTTAAATACGCGTGGAACTTCGGTAATGTTGAAAATAACGACTGAAATTTCTCAATAAAACACTGCAGCTCATGACAAAAACACCCACAATGCAACACTGAACATTATTAAGAGAAGAACCTTATTAAGAGAAGGTGAAATACTGCAAATTAACACCGTATCTGATCTCAAGCTTTATGATGGTCTCCAAAAACATCTGCACTGCAAAAAACATGATTTTCTTAATCAGTACAAATATCTGAACATTCTTATATTAAGTTGTTTTCAGAAAAATCAATTTTATATTTGTGCTGGAAAACAAGACAAAAATAATGAGGAAGAACATCATTTTTTGCAGTGTGATTCATTTATAAAACTATAAACTCTGATGTAAATGTGCGTCTTTCTGATGCTTTTTTGAGGAAAATCAAAGACAATATATCTCTTAGCAATAACATTCACATACTAAAATAAATCTCGCAAATGTAAGATATGACCAGCAAGGCGTTCGGCTTTGATTTCACGCCGTCGTACAGCACGAGCGCTCAGAACTGGACCGTGTGAGCGTGTTTCTTGCATAAGGGCTTGTCCTTCTTGGAGAAGAAGGCCTGACCCTCTAGACTCGTGCTGCACACCTACAGGACGAGAGAGAGAAGAACAACATTTTCATTTTAAAATCCAATCAGTGCAGTAATAGACATCACATTATTGCATTCTTTGTAGCTCAAACTGCAGAGCACAGCACCTGCAACGCTACGGCCATGGGTTCGAGTCCCAGGGAATGATGTTTTTCCTCAGTGTTTCTGTGTTGTTTTCCAGCACAAATATCTAAACGTTCTTAAATCAAGATACATTTACTGGAGAAGCAAAATGACTGAAGATATTAAGTGTTGTTCAGTGAAAAATGTTTCAAAATGAAGTGAGTTTGTGCTTAAAACAAGAACAAATATCTGCCAGTGAGGTCAGAAAAATGAACTTGTTTTCCTTTGAACTCCACTGGCAGTTATTTATGAACGCTTGTTTCCTCCACTAAATAAAAAAGGTAATTGCGACTTTTTATCTCACAATTGTTAGTTTGCAGTTCTTTTCTGAAATAAAGTCAGAATTGCGTGATATAAAGTCAGAATTGCGAGTTATAATGTTAGAATTGCGAGAAAAGTCAGAATTGCGAGATATAAAGTCAGAATTGAGAGAAAGTCAGAATTCTGAGAAAAATTCAGAATTGCGAAAAATAAAGTCAGAATTGCAGAAAAAGTCAGAATTACAAGAATAAATTCAGAATTGCGAGAAATAAAGTCAGAATTGTGAGAAAAAAAGTCAGAATTTTGAAGGAAAAAAAGTAAGAATTGCGAGAAATAAAGTCAGAATTGCGAGAATAAAGTCAGAATTGCGAGATATAAAGTCAGAATTGCGAGAAAGTCAGAATTCTGAGAAAAATTCAGAATTGCGAAAAATAAAGTCAGAATTGCAGAAAAAGTCAGAATTACAAGAATAAATTCAGAATTGCGAGAAATAAAGTCAGAATTGTGAGAAAAAAAGTCAGAATTTTGAAGGAAAAAAAGTAAGAATTGCGAGAAATAAAGTCAGAATTGCGAGAATAAAGTCAGAATTGCGAGATATAAAGTCAGAATTGCGAGAAAAAGTCAGAATTGTGAGAAAAATTCAAAATTGCAAAAAATAAAGTCAGAATTGTGAGAAATAAAGTCAGAATTGAGTGATATAAAGTCAGAATTGTGAGTTATAATGTTGGAATTGCGAGAAAAACTCAGAATTGCGTGATATAAAGTCAGAATTGCGAGAAATAAAGTCAGAATTGTCAGGAAAAAAGTCAGAATTGCAAGAAAAATTCAAAATTGCGAAAAATAAAGTCAGAATTACGAGAAATAAATTCAGAATTGTCAGGAAAAAAGTCCAAATTGTGAGAAATAAAGTCCAAATTGTGAGAAATAAAGTCAGAATTGTGAGAAAAAAAGTCAGAATTTTGAAGGAAAAAAAGTAAGAATTGCGAGAAAAAGTCAGAATTGCGAGAATAAAGTCAGAATTGTCAGGAAAAAAGTCAGAATTGCGAGAAAAATTCTAAATTGCAAAAAATAAAGTCAGAATTGCGAGAAATAAATTCAAAATTGCAAGAAATAAAGTCAGAATTGTGAGAAATAAAGTCAGAATCGTGAGAAAAAAAAAAAGTCAGAATTGTGAGATAAAAGTTACGCGATTACCTTTTTAATTTTTTATCCAGTGACAGAAACAAGCTTCCATAAATATCTGATCTTGTTTTAAGCACAAACTCACTTCATTCACAAGATTTAATATCTTCAGTCATTTTGTTTCTCCAGTATGTGCATCTCAATTTAGATATTTAGATATTTGTACTGGAAAACAGGACGGAAACACTGAGGACGAACTGCACTTCTGCAGTGAAGAAATGCTCGAGCTGATCAGATGTCACTTCAGATGAAATCATCTGCCAAATGCATTTTTGCAGAAGTAAATACTGTGCATGCCGTCGCAGTGTTTGGCGTCTATCAAACACCCTTTAGTTATAATTATATTTCTCAAACAGAGACTGTGTGTTTTCACGTACTGCACACACGAAGCAGGTGTCGTGCCAGGTGAATCCCAGCGCCTCCAGGAACTTGTCACCCGCTTCGATGGGAAAGTCACATCCGTGACAGCCGGTGCCGAAGAGGGTGTAGTAATCTAAATCAATCAGAAACAGCCCAGAATCAATCACACTGCTGCTGATGAAATGTAGAGGAGCAAAAAATATGATTTAATGCTTAAAGCTAAAGTTCCCCAAAATAAAAATGCTCTTCCACCCCAGACAGCAGCAAACCATGACACGCTGTAAAGCTTCTACGGTTCTCTTACAACCTGTAAAGATCAGTGAGGGGTTATGATGCCCAATTACAGCGTTCGTTTCATGTGGGTGGGGTTTATGGGTAATGGCTCACCCGTCTCGCAGTACGGCTGTCCGTCCTCCAGGTGGAAGGTGTTGTTGCGGATTGGCTGCTGGCAGGAGGCGCACAGGAAGCAGTACACATGCCAGGTCTGCTTCAGGGCGTTGATGACTTCCTGTTAGCAGATGAAAACGGCAGATTAAAAGAGTTTCTATAAATCAGGAGGCATTAAATGTGATCTCCAGCATGTTTTCTCTCGTCCCGGATGGAGAGGCGCTCATTAAGCGAGTGAAGCTCTTCCGCCCGATCGGCTCCTCCAGCTCTGTCCGTGGCCTTCTGAAGCCGACTAAAGCGAAGGCGACACAGCCGGTGCTAATTGTCACACATCTGAGCGGCCGGTGCCAGCTTTACCAGACCTTATGATCCCGATTAAAGCTCGTTCCCACAGTCCCACACTCTCAGAGCAGAGGAGGGGGAGGCTGGGAATGATGAAGGAATGAGGCTTTAAAGGGAAAGAATCATAGAGGTCAACGGAGAGAGCGAGGAGAGGAGATGCGTCACTCGAGCGTCACTCATGATCAACCAGCTACTAACAAACTAAACACAAACTATTTAAGAGGACAATGACATTCAAATATTCAGGGATATCTTCATTAATATTATAGTTTAATTTCTGCCCATCAAGACACAGTTTGAGGAATCATTCACAAACACCGCAGGACGACACACACACTGAACAGATGGGAATATAATCTGTTCCTGAAGTGAATGTCACTCACCCCCAGAACCTTCTGCTGGCAGCGGAAGCAGGTCGGGGCCAGAAACTGCTCGTAGCAGCGCTCGCAGTAGACGGAGCCGCGCTCCTCCACGAAACCCACGTCTGCCAGTGTGCTGTGGCAGTGCGAACAGTTGAACTCCTCCTTGTGCCACGATTTGCCCATGGCCACCAGGAACGGACCCCTGCAAAACACCACAGACTTATTTAACAATAAACACGACAAATAACGCTCTACTGCTGCGCTTCATTCACCACACCTTCCTTAGCCGACAATCATGCGGGGTTATTAAAGTTAAACATGGATGAAAACATTAGTACTTGGAAAATTTTTTTAAATTAACTGAAATAAATAAAAAATAAAATAAATATAAAATAAAAATTACAACAAAATAAAATTATATAGTATAAAATTAAAATTAAAATAAAATACATACTTATTTCAGCTATATTTCTCATTTTCATTTAATTTAACTTTTATATACAATTTTATATTCATATAAATACTGCCAAAAAGCAGTATATACAGTACATACAGTATATATAGCAGTATATACAGTATATAAGTACTATATATATATATATATATATATATATATATATATACACACACACACACACACAAAAATAATCTGAAAACAGAAATAAAAATTTATAAAAACTATAGTCATTTAAAAAAAAATCTAAAAATGACAAACACTAAAATACAATAAAAATAAATAAAATACAATAACATAAAATGATATAATATAAAATAAATAGAAATTAAAATTAAAAAGTAAAAAAGAAATTTAAAATAAAATTAAAAAAATAAAATACAAACTTATTTCAGCTACATTTGTCATTTTCATTTATTTTATTTTATATTATATTATTGTATTTTATTTTATTTATTTTTAATTTATTTTATTATATTTTCAATTTTAATTTTAAAGTTTTAGTAGTTTTGTAGTGTTTTTGTCATTTTTAGATTTTTATTAAAAATGGCTATATAGTTTATATAAATTTTTATTTCTGTTTTCAGATTATTTTATTGTAAAGCAGTATATATATATATATATATATATATATATATATATATATATATATATATATATATATATATATATATATATATTTATTATACACACACACACTACCGGTCAAAACTTTGGAATCGGTAAGATTTTTAATGTTTTTAAAAGAAGTTTCATCTGCTCACCAAGGCTGCATTTATTTAATTAAAAATACAGTAAAAACAGTGATATTGTGAAATATTATTACAATTTAAAATAACTGTTTTCTGTTAGAATATATTTTATAAAGTAATTTATTCCTGTGATCAAAGCTGAATTTTCAGCATCATTACTCCAGTCTTCAGTGTCACATGATCCTTTAGAAATCATTCTAATATGATGATCTGCTGCTCAAGAAACATTTATTGTGTACAATATTTTTTTTTTTTTCAGGATTCTTTGATGAATAGAAAGTTCAAAAGAACAGCGTTTATTTGAAATATAATCTTTTGTAACATTATAAATGTCTTTACTGTCACTTTTGATCGATTTAATGCATCCTTGCTGAATAAAAGTATTAATTTCTTTAATTTCCTTTTCAAAAAAATTAAAATGAAAATTCTTACTGACCCCTAACTTTTGACCGGTAGTATATACACACACACACACATTAATCTTAGTTAATGTTAATTTGACCATTTAATAATATATTATTAATATCAAAAGTTGTATTTAATGAACTAACAAAGAACAGCTGTATTTTTATTAACTAACACTAAGATGTATAAATACAGTAATAAATGTACTGCTCATTGTTAGTTAATGCATTATCATATGTGACCTTACTGTAAAGTGTTCCCAGAATGTTTTTATTCCTCATAAAACAAATATAACAGATTTTCAATGATTTTTGAGTGCAATATTGCATGTTTGATTTGGCGTGACATCAGAGCTCTGTCTGTCCTGACACTGAAAACAGCCGTTCTGAGAGAGTGGATGTGTCGGTCTGATGTGAAGGGATCTGTTCGGGTAACGTGAGGACAGCAGCGGGGATGCGGGTTACAAATCAGATGATTAGCTGGAAGGGAAAACAACAGACACTGGCGATATCAAATGCAGAAAACGGAGACTTTAAGCTTGGATGTCACGGGCGCTTTCGGCAGGAGTCTGTGAGTCTGTGCGCGGGCCGCAGCGGCGTAACGGATACCGGCGCTCGCTCGCTCTCTGGGGACGAGCTGAAGGAGTCTGAGCTCCTGACCGGTGACCCGCCTCACTGTCACGACACATCTATCAGACGCTTCCTTATCTGAAAATTAAACTTCACCCACATTACCTTCAACTCTCAGCTGCTTCACACCAGGAGTTCTAACATCTGATCTCATCCAAACATGCTTTCTTGGGACTCTTTCAAGGGTACAAAATTTGTAACAAATGTAACACTACTGTTCAAAAGTTTGAGATAAAGAAATTAATATTTTTCTCAGCCAGGACGCATTAAAAGTGTCAGTAAAGACGTATAATGTTACAAATAAATGCTGTTCTTTTGAACTTTCTATTCGTCAAAGAATCCTGAAAAATAAAATGTATCACAGTTTCCACAAAAATATGAACTGTTTTCAACATTGATAATAATCATGAATGTTTCTTGAGCAGCAGATCATCATATTGGAATGATTTCTGAAGGATCATGTGACACTGAAGACTGGAGTAATGATGCTGAAAATTCAGCTTTGATCACAGGAATAAATTACACTTTACTATATATTCACATAGAAAACAGCTATTTTACATTGTAATAATTTATCACTGTTTTTACTGTATTTTTGATTAAATAAATGCAGCCTTGATGAGCAGATCATCTTAACAACCCCAAACTTTTGAATGCTAGTTTACAATTAAGTCACATTAAGAAAATAAATAAATGAATAATATCAGAAAGTCCATTTCTGCAACATTCACATTACATTTTCACACCACACAATTTAAACCATTACCTTGATTTGGAGCTGCTTTTAGGATTGTGTTACATAAAATTTTGTTGACAATAAACTACAATAAATAATCTCTTATTTAATTTCATTTTTATATATTTATTTTTATTATATATGCTTTTTATTTGTATTTATGCCCTATTGTAAAGAAATTACAATAAATAATCTCTTACTTAAAAAAAAATATATATATTTTACATTTTTTTAAGTAAGAGTTTATTGCATATTGTTTATTTATATATTTATATATATATATATATATATATATATATATATATATATATATATATATATACACACAGGTGCTGGTCATATAATTAGAATATCATCAAAAAGTTGATTTATTTCACTAATTCCATTCAAAAAGTGAAACTTGTATATTATATTCATTCATTACACACAGACTGATATATTTCAAATGTTTATTTATTTTAATTTCAGTGATTATAACTGACAACTAAGGAAAATCCCAAATTCAGTATCTCAGAAAATTAGAATATTGTGAAAAGGTTCAATATTGAAGACACCTGGTGCCACACTCTAATCAGCTAATTAACTCAAAACACCTGCAAAGGCCTTTAAATGGTCTCTCAGTCTAGTTCTGTAGGCTACACAATCATGGGGAAGACTGCTGACTTGACAGTTGTCCAAAAGACGGCCATTGACACCTTGCACAAGGAGGGCAAGACACAAAAGGTCATTGCAAAAGAGGCTGGCTGTTCACAGAGCTCTGTGTCCAAGCACATTAATAGAGAGGCGAAGGGAAGGAAAAGATGTGGTAGAAAAAAGTGTACAAGCAATAGGGATAACCGCACCCTGGAGAGGATTGTGAAACAAAACCCATTCAAAAATGTGGGGGAGATTCACAAAGAGTGGACTGCAGCTGGAGTCAGTGCTTCAAGAACCACTACGCACAGACGTATGCAAGAAATAGGTTTCAGCTGTCGCATTCCTTGTGTCAAGCCACTCTTGAACAACAGACAGCGTCAGAAGCGTTAAAGATAAAAAAGGACTGGACTGCTGCTGAGTGGTCCAAAGTTATGTTCTCTGATGAAAGTAGATTTTGCATTTCCTTTGGAAATCAGGGTCCCAAAGTCTGGAGGAAGAGAGGAGAGGCACACAATCCACGTTGCTTGAGGTCCAGTGTAAAGTTTCCACAGTCAGTGATGGTTTGGGGTGCCATGTCATCTGCTGTTGTTGGTCCACTGTGTTTTCTGAGGTCCAAGGTCAACGCAGCCGTATACCAGGAAGTTTTAGAGCACTTCATGCTTCCTGCTGCTGACCAACTTTATGGAGATGCAGATTTCATTTTCCAACAGGACTTGGCACCTGCACACAGTGCCAAAGCTACCAGTACCTGGTTTAAGGACCATGGTATCCCTGATCTTAATTGGCCAGCAAACTCGCCTGACCTTAACCCCATAGAAAATCTATGGGGTATTGTGAAGAGGAAGATGCGATATGCCAGACCCAACAATGCAGAAAAGCTGAAGGCCACTATCAGAGCAACCTGGGCTCTTATAACACCTGAGCAGTGCCACAGACTGATCGACTCCATGCCACGCCGCATTGCTGCAGTAATTCAGGCAAAAGGAGCCCCAACTAAGTATTGAGTGCTGTACATGCTCATACTTTTCATGTTCATACTTTTCAGTTGGCCAAGATTTCTAAAAATCCTTTCTTTGTATTGGTCTTAAGTAATATTCTAATTTTCTGAGATACTGAATTTGGGATTTTCCTTAGTTGTCAGTTATAATCATCAAAATTAAAAGAAATAAACATTTGAAATATATCAGTCTGTGTGTAATGAATGTATATAATATACAAGTTTCACTTTTTGAATGGAATTAGTGAAATAAATCAACTTTTTGATGATATTCTAATTATATGACCAGCACCTATATATATATATATGTGACAAAGATTTTTAATTTCATTTTTATATATTTATTTTTATTTAATGTTTTTTTATTTGTATTTATGCCCCATTTAGAAAAAAATTACAATAAATCACTTACTTATATATATCATTTTTTTAAAAATTAATCTCTCTCTCTCTCTCTCTATATATATATATAATTAAAAATATATAATTTTTTATTTATTTTTTTGAGACGTTTCAGGTCAAATACAGGTCAAAATTGGAGTTAGTGGACTGACAGATTTTTATTTAATTTCATATATATATATATATATATATATATATATATATATATATATATATATATATATATTTATTTATTTATTTATTTATTTATTTTTTTTTTTTTAATTTGTATTTATGCCCTATTTGGAAAGAAATTACAATAAATAATATCTTACTTTAAAAAAAAAAATAAAAAAAATTATATATATATATATATATATATATATATATATATATATATATATATATATATATATAAAAAACTACATTACTAACATATGACTAACATAATATATTACTAACAGCAAACCTTCCTTTGACATTAAAAAACTACTGTCAGGATTTACTAATAACTAGCACTGAAAAGGCATGAATGGTTATTTCTGCAGCTGACCTTATTACAGAAGCATTTGTAGGAGTTTCCCTTTCAGACGCAGTATTTATGAGGGAGAACATATTAATAAATCATACAAAGTGATTTACTAAGGTTTGCACTAGTCAGTTTACTGGTATTTGCACCATTGTGAAAGTAAGGGTTAAATGACACATTCAGTATCATGATGGAGAAGTGCGCGAGCGTCTGACCTGATGACCATGTTGCAGTGAGCGCACATGGGCGTCCGTGTTCCCGCCGGGATGTGCTCGGCTCTCTGCACCAGCGAATCGTCCTGGTCGCTGGGGTGAGGTTGAGGCGCGGGGCGACTGGGTCCCCCCTTCGGAAAGCTGTTGCTGACCCGTCCCGTCTGCGGCGCAGGTGCACCTGCTTTGGGAAGCCCTAATCAAAGAGAAAGAGAAAGAGATTTGAATCTGCACGACCCCTCGCTGAACTTCACCCACAACAGCGTCTGTGTTACGGAAGACAAAACTGGTAATGAGATCGGCCGGGATTGTGCGCGGCCATGTAGCGTGAACGAAGGTGATGGAAACTTCTAGTTAAGATATATGAACTCTATCTCCTCTGAAGGGTCTGTCGGACCATCTGCGGACGGGACATCCACACCGCACCGCTGCAAAACAATGGATCGATTTACTCAAGCCGGGGAAAAAAAACAACATTCCCAGAACTGGAGGAGACACCTGGCAAAATAAGCGGCCATCTCTGGGAGTGGAAGGACAAGCCTCCCCTTCTCTGAGAGGTCAGAGGTCAGTGAGGCGCGGTGGGCGGCACAGAGCGGCTCATTCAGACGATGCTGGAATCAAAGCCGCGCAGGTCACGGAGAATGTGCCCCCTCGATTTCTGCGTAACGGAGGGAAAACGAGCCGACGGATCCGTGCAAATGAAGATGAAATATGATATATTTGATATATGGAAATCGAATCAAATGGAGGAAAATATAAGCTGGAAGGTATGTGATTGTCCAACAGAACTTGATCATTGAGGAGCAGCAGGTCAAAGGTCACGGGATCAGCAGCTGAGTCATCACTGATTCCTCCTGCGAATCGTCACATCCTGAGACTGGAGTGAGATAAGATGAGCACTTCCTGTCAGCTGAGGAAACGCTTCTGACGTTTCAATACATCCGTTCGTCAAACGCGTCTGTGGGAACTCAGATTGTGAGGTGAACTACTGAGTGTTCTTCACAAAAAAAAGACTGACTTTGTTTAGAAATACTGTATTAATCCTCACTTAACCTACACTAGTTGAAATGGGCTCTAATATGTAAACAAATATATATAATTATTAATACAAATAAGAAATACATATAATTATTCACACACATATATATAAGATTTTTTGGGATTTAATTATTTTTTTATTTGGTATTAATATATAAAAACACAGTATATATATATATATAAAATGCATTTAATTTTATTTATAATATAATTTCATATTTATAAAAATATTGTATATTTAGAATTTTAGAATTAATGATTAATAGTAATGTACAAGTTTATAAATAATTGATCATTTTAAGAAATCAATAAATATATTATATTTATATTTTAAAATGATAACAGTTATGATTTTAAATATATTATAAAATGTTTATAATATTAATAATTGATTGTTTAAAAAAAAACAATATTATAAATACTTAAAAATACTGTATTTTAATGTATTTTTTTATATTTATATATAATACATATTTATAAAATATATTTATAAAAATAAAATGTGTATATAAGTTTATAATTAATTTATATTCATAATGTATAAGTTTATAATTAAAAATGTATCATTTAAAAAAAATCTATAAAATATTATATATGACCAAATATAAAAACACATAATTTTAAACTGTATATTTAAAATATAAGTTATTTTAAATAAATTATAAAAAGTTTATAATAATAATGTTTGTTTAAACAAAATATTAATATTGAAAACACTTAAAAAAAAAACACTATATGTTTATAATTTATATTAATATATAAGTTTATAATAAAAAATGTATCATTTAAAAAAAATCTATATTATATGACCAAATATAAAAACAAATATATTTTAAATGTACAGTTTAAAATTATAACTTACCATTTAAATAAATTATAAAAACTGTATAATATTAATAATTGCTTGTTTAAACAAAATATTGATATTATAAATGCTTAAAAATACGGTCTTTTAATGTATTATTTATATTTAGATATAAAATACATATTTATAAAATTTAATGTGTGTGTGTATATATATTTATAAAATGTATATAAGTTTATAATTAATAATTTATCATTTAAATAATTTATAATATATTATATATAACAAAATATAAAAACATATATTTTAAATGTAAAGTTTTTTTAATTATAAAATGAAAATACAATTATATATGTGTGTATATATATATATATATATATATATATATTATTATTATTATTATTATTATTAATTAAAACATTCATAATGTTAATATATATTTTATTTACCAAAACAATTGCAAAAAAATATATAAAAATAAAAATCAGTGATGACATATAGTGCCGTTGTGCTTCAGGAGACGCGAGTTCGAGTCCCGGCTCACGGCCTGATCCCAATCCCCCCCTCTCTCTCCCACTTCACTTCCTGTCTATATACTGTCCTATCACAACAAAGGCAAAATGGCAAAAATAAATCTTTAAAAAAAAAAAAAAGAAGAAAGAAAGAAATCACAAAGAACTGTTGTGAAGGTCTAATCCCATCTCCATCACTGATGTTATAACTTATTCTGCGCTCTGTGAATGTCTGAAGGGGAGCTGCAGCTGAAGCCAAGACATCAGAGAAATGAAGCCCATATGCTGCTCGAGACGGCCGGACGTCCTGTCCTGCTCTCTCTCTTCTAATCGCGCAGCTGCTGGACGGCGTGTCCGTCTGGAATCAATCGCTGCGACGAGCTTTAATTGAAGAGATCCTCTCGTGATGAATTCCTCTGCCACCCTGACCACTGACCCGAAGATCCCGCGAATACAGACCGCTCGGAATGAGCGAGCGAGGAATCTTAATGCGCTCGGCCGTCTCTGCGGGTCATGTGGTGCATGTGGCAGCTCTCCAGCAGGTCCCGGCCCGTGTGACTACGAGACATACATATATAACACAGAGATACCTGTGTTCCCCGTCAGCCGGGCCAGAAACGCCTGTCAGCAACCTGCTCTTAAGAGCCCAGAGAGGGGCATGATGGGTAAACACGAGGCCCTCCTCGACAATAAAGGACGCTCAACACAGATCTCCCGATTCCCAGAGTAAATATTTACCCTCCGACCCGCGGCGCTCCCAGAGGAGAGTAACACCAACAACACCTCTGGTTAGTCCGCACGCGAGAGAATCATGTGACTGTGAACCTGCCATAATCATGAGGGCGTAACATCATTTAAACTCTCTGAATAAAACAGCTCTTTTGTATAACCCATAAACTCAAAGCTTTAAAAACGAACAGTGCAGTCTGCCATCTGCAGGACACATGAGGAACTGACGCTTATCTGTGAACCTGCAGTTCATTAAAACTAAAACTATTAAAAATTATTTTCAGTCATTGAAATAAAGCTGATATAAAATAATATATACATGTTATATATAAACTTAAAAAAAATTAAATTTAAAATTTTGAAATAATATTATATAATAAAATAATAAATATTATAAAATACATAATATATTATAAAGTTAATAATACATTTTTTTAAACACACACACGCATATATAGTTGCTAATGATAACTGATAATTAATTAAAAAAATTAAATATTTAAATATTAGACTTTAGACTTTAAAAAATGCAAAATATTTGATAAGCTTATTAACCATTTATTTATAATAATTACTAAAAGTGAAACAAATAAAGCTATTAAAACCTAATAAAAATGACAAAAGCACATAACAAAATTACTAAATCTTAAACTAAATTTAAAACAGAAAATATAAAAATAAAATAATTTAAAATATTAATAAACACTATAATAGTATATAATAGTTAAATTACACTGAATATAATACAATATAATATACAGTGTTTTTATTGCAACTAAAACCATAAATAAATAAATAAATAAAATGTTTTTTATATATATATATATATATAATAGTTAGTTAATAGTTAATAGTTATTAGTTGATAATTAATTAATTAATTAATTAATTATATATATATATATATATATATATATATATATATATATATATATATAAGCTTATTTATTAACAATTTTTTATATAATAATAATTACCAAAATGGAAACAAATTAAAACCTTAAAACTATTAAAAATTTAAACAAAAATTAGAACAGAAAATATAAAAATAAAATAACTCAAAATATTAATACACACTATAAAAGTATATAATAAATAATAAAATTACAATGAATATAATATAATATAATATTCAGTGTTGTTATTGCAAACTAAAACCATAATATTAAAAATTTAAACTTAATTATACTTAATTTGGCAACAAATATAAAATCTAATTCAAAATATTAATAAATACTCTTAATAAATAGTATATAAATAATATCAAATTAACACTACAATAGAGAGAGATATGACTGAAGGTTTCTGCTGAAATGCTTGAGATCATTTTTGAAGACAAATATAAACTGTGCCTATGTATGATAAAAATACAAAGAAAAAAAACATAATAAAAATATTTACTCTGTGTACTTTTTGCTTAATATCCGTTTTCCTTTAGAAAGCATGTAAATGATGACAGAATGTTCGTTGTGGCTGAATCTCATTAACTACATGTATTCTGAAGCAGATCTCGTGAACATCTCACCTGCAGCGTTCCCAGAATGCCAGCTTTTGGTTGCAGGTGGAGGGACGCCGTTGCCCTGTCGAGGGGCTCCAGTGGATGTTTTGGTCATCGTTTTGACTGAAGACGTGACATGAGAGCTGGGCTGAACCTCCTCTGCGGCCTCACTGGAGAGAAACACAGAAAACACGTGACTTTCAGTGTTATTAGACAACAAAATAAGCACTTAAATGTGAATCTGAGAGCAGATAGTGTTTGTATGAAGCTCTAGATTCTTCACTCCTGCAGCCCGTTTACAGTCACACACAAGCTGATTTCCATGCAAACGTGTGGTCAAAGCGCAGGATGTTCAAACAGAGAACCATGTGACGGAAACGACAGCGAACTGACCCTGTGAGAGCCGGCGGAGCGTGAACCTCCACACCGTCCAGAGCCTCACAGGGATGTTCTGCCTCCAAATACGAGCAGATTGATCAAATTCACGCGGCCCGTCGGCGCAGCGGTCCCAGATGGTTTGATAATGAAGAAAAACAGAGCCAACAAAACAACGAGCGCGGCTGAAACGCCCTTGATTCACTGTGACGTAAAACCTGTCGACTACATGACCGGGTCACAGCTCACACTGAAATAAGAATAAATAAATAAATACGTAATAAATACATAAAACACATTAATTTTTAAAAAGTTAAAAAATAATTGATATTTTAAACGTTATATATGTAGTTATTATATATAGTTTCTAAAAATAATTGATAATTAATTAAAAAAAATTACATTTAAATATACTTAAGCTTAAAAAAAATCTCAAATTATTTTATAAACTTATTTATTAACTATTTATTTTTAATATAATTACTAAAACAAACAAAGCTAATAAAACCTAATAAAAAAAATAAAAAAAAACACAAAAAGCACATAAAATTACAAAAATTTAAACTAAAATTAAAACAGAAAATATAAATAATAAATAATAGTAAAATTACACTGAATATAATATAAATATATAATATATATATATTTAGTTTCTAATAATAATAATAATAATTGATCATTAATGTTAAAAAATACATTTAAATATTAGACTTAGTCTTAATAAATATTTTAAATTATTTTATAAGCTTATTTAACTATTTATTTAGAATAATACTTACTAAAACAAAGAAATAACACTATGAAATCCTAATTAAAAATGACAAAAGCACATAAAAAAATTACTTAAACTAAAATTAAAATTCAAAATTTTAATGAACACTATAACCGTATATAAATAATAGTAAAATTACAATAAATATATAGCATATTATAATTTATATATCTATATATATTTTCTAATAATATTTGCTTAAATAAAATAAACTATTTTATTATGATTAATATTTTCTGTACTCGCCATACTGTATCTCACTCATCCAATGTTGTTGTACTTTATTTATCTATTTATTTTTGATGAATAAAATATTTTTGTACCTCATATTCATGATTTGTACGAAAGAGTTAATAAAAAATATAATTAAAAATATAAAAAAATGTTCTTTACGGTTACATTAATTTCATGACAATTAAACATCTTGTAAAATAATCTCATTGCTCTAAATTGCTTAAAAATAATAATTAAATTGTAAAATATTTATACATCATGATAGCACTTATTGTGCAGCATTTCATATAGTATAATCTGATTTAAATAAAATTTATTACAGAATTTTATATTATATTACAGCCACAAAAGTCTAATCAGAATCACCATAATAATAATAATACAATAATAATTATTAGAAAAGAGATGTGTT
The DNA here is from genome assembly GCA_037950675.1 of Hypophthalmichthys molitrix. Classification (NCBI taxonomy): domain Eukaryota; kingdom Metazoa; phylum Chordata; class Actinopteri; order Cypriniformes; family Xenocyprididae; genus Hypophthalmichthys; species Hypophthalmichthys molitrix. Next base: position 48,519,122 of record CM075501.1, on the reverse strand, counting down.
TAATTGTCATGAAAATGCAAAAATATTATTGTTCCTAAAATCAATCCTTATTTTATCGTTGTCATTTTTGTGTTGTTTAAATGTGACCTGGATTCACTCACACCGGTCACAAATGATGATTTTGAGATATATGATGGTATATCTCAAAATACCATGGTTTTACCATCTGTTACGTTCCAATGCAAACACACAATGGAGGAGGAAGCTGCGGGACAGAGGTCACACCGGACACATATGCAGTGACCAGCTGGAAACACGCGTGAAACACCGAGCCAGCAGGTGACCGTCCACTCACAGACTCACCGCAACATTAATTTCATCCACGGAGAGCCAACATACGGCCCAATTAAACCTCGAATCTTTACTGATCACCACATGAGTCTGTTTAAAACCAAAACACATTCTGTTACTGCCAGATATCAGTCTGAAGACTGGAGTTATGATGATGAAAATTCAGCTTTGATCACAGGAATAAATTACATCTTACTATATATTCACATAGAAAACAGCTGTTTTAAATTGTAATATATTTAACTATTTTTACTGTATATTTTTCCAAACCTTTGACTGCCACATAAAGTGTTAAAAGCATTCATCACATCAGCAGAAGCTCCAGTAATGATGATTGATTTATCTTCACTAATAAGATGAAACGCAGTGCAGTGCTGCCACCTAATGTCCACTATCAGAACTGCGTCGGTCTTCTGCAGCCTGTGGCGAAGGATGAAGGTGCATTAAAGTGAATCGAAGCATTAATATATAATCACCCCTCAGGTTTCTCTACTCCTCAGATCTGTACATGAAACATTTCATTTTCTTCACTATTAGTTTTGAGGGTTCTTTGACTCCTGAGGACAAATGTGACGACTACAAATGGATCGAGACTGAAGGAGAGGGCAGAAGGTGAAATCATATCTATTATTTATCACTAATAAAAAATGTCATAGACGGGCTCTATAAAGGGATTGTGGGATGAAGTGTCGAGTGTCTGTCGTGTCACATGTTCTGACTGATCAACCGCTGGGATTCATAAGTGGCGTTTTATATTAGCAATAGACACACAAATACAGCTCTGTCTACTAGAACGAGGAAGGACAGAAAATGGCAAAATGGCCAAGAGTACGTCACATCTGCAATAAAAACTGCCCAGTAAACACCAGTATTTCTCATGATGATCAGATAATAGCAGCAACACAACTAAGACCAACTGTAGCAGATCAATGATAAATATAAATAAATAGGAAAAAATAAATAAATAAAAATAATAAATAAATTAAAAAAAAAAAAAAAATATATATATATATATATATATATATATATATATATATATATATATATATATAATACACAATGCATTATGGTATTATTGAATAATTTATATGTAACTTAAAAATATAATACATAATAATAATATACTATGTTTATAATATTTATAAACATTATTATTAAAATAATAATAATAATAATAATAATATTTATGTAATAATATATAATGTTAATAATATAGTATATTATTATTAGTAACATATATGATAATATATAATACTAATACAATAATACTAATAATACTGCATAATTGTATCGTTTAATAATTTATATATAATTTATAAATATAGTACATAAATACATATTTATAAATATTATAAAAAATATTTTGTAATAATAATATACAATGTATTAATAATATTTATATACTTAAACTAATATATATATAGTACATTTGTAACAAACTATATTATAATATATAACATTTATATTATAATTAATATAATATATTAATGTATATTATTTTACATTATGTAACTTTTTAATTATATAAAGATATATATATATATATATATATATATATATATATATATATATATATATATATATATATATATATATATTAGTTTTTGAAAGTTAAAATAATTAAGATTATTTTAATGTTTTGAAAGAATCTCTTCTGCTCACTAAGGCTTCATTTATTTGATCAAAAATACAGTATAAACAGTGAATTATTACTACAATGTATAATGTATAAAATGTGTATATATATATATATATATATATATATATATATATATATATATATATATATATATATATATATATATACACACACACACACACACATATACAGGCCAAAACTTTTGAAATAATTAAGATTATTTTAATGTTCTTGAAAAGAGTAATTTCTGCTCATCAAAGCTGCATTTATTTGATCAAAAATACATTAAAAATTGTGAAATATTATTCCAATGTAAAACAGCTGTTTTCTATGTGAATATATAGTAAAGTGTAATTTATTCCTGTGATCAAAGCTGAATTTTCAGCATCATTACTCCAGTCTTCAGTGTCACATGATCCTTCAGAAATCATTCTAATATGATGATCTGCTGCTCAAGAAACATTTCTGATTATTATAATGTTGAAGTTTACATTTTTGTGGAAACGGTGATACATTTTATTTTTCAGGATTCTTCGATGAATAGGAAGTTCAAAAGAACAGCATTTATTTGAAATAAAAATCTTTTATAACATTATAAACGTCTTTACTGTCACTTTTGAAAATATTAACGTGTCCTTACCGAATAAAAGAATTAAAAAATGTATTAAAAAAAAGTGTGACAGTTTCATCTCTCAAAACTCAACCATAAAACCAAACGCCAAATCATTTTTGTGCCGTTTCAAGAAGAAAAGAGAAGAAAACAAAGAGAAAAGAAGAGACAACAGATGCAGAAAGACGAAAGAAAGGCTTTATTCAGAGAATCAGAGCGATGAACGAAAGTACAGACGTCAGAGGAGCAGCAGGGACAGACAGAGAGAAACAAACGGATATAGGGATTTGATCTGCTGGACTGAGGGTCGGAGCGTTTCAGGGAACATCAGACGGATCTACACATTAAGCGTTCGGGCCGAGACCTCATGATGCCAGTCTCTCAGCTTGTTGTACTGAGGCCGGACCAGCTCTGGGTCCACTTTAGTCACCCTGACGGTCAGACGACACACACACACAGAGAGAGAGAGAGAGAGAGAAGGACAGACAGGAAATAAACTGATTAAACAGTTTCAGAAAGCAGGAGAACAGAGAGAGAAACGACACACACTAAACCAGAGCGTTTGAAACGGATATTAAAATATTAAACACTTCAGAGATGAAGATGAGCTTCTCTGAGCTGAATGATCTAGTATTGGTCAGTTCCAACAGATATACATTTACTGCTTTCAAATTTATGTTTGAGTAAAAATAGTGTGTAACAATTTTAGAATTACATATATTTGTACAATTATATTGTTATATTTTATATTATATATATATATATATACATACATACATAATATGTTATATAATACACACAATGCATAATTTTATTATTTAATGATTTATATATTTATGAATATAATACATAAATATTATATATATATGCTATTATTAAAAGAATAATAATAATATTAATATTGATAATTATGTTTATAAAAATATTTATAAATATAATAAATATATACACATATATTGTGTTATATAATACACAATGCATAAATGTATTATTTAATCATTTATATATAATTTATAAATAATACATAAAAACTTATTATTTATAAATATTATAAATACAGTATATTAATAATAACAATACATTAATAATATAAAATAATATTTATATACAAATTATATACATATATTATTAATATTATATTATTATTAATATTACTATAAAATTATAATATTTATAAATATAATACATAAAATGTCATATAATACACAAAATGTACATAATTTATATAATTTATAAATATAATACATAATTATAATATACTATATAACATATAAATAATTTATAAATAATATTTATGTAATGATAATATATAATAATAATATACTAATAATATAGTATATTATTATTAGCATATATATTAATAATATAAAAATAATATTTATATACTTGTTATATATATATATATATATATATATATATATATATATATATATATAAATTAATAATAATAGTAATAATAATATAAATAAAATACATAAGAGAATATATTTATAATATTTATAAATGGTAAAAATATTATTTTTATTATAATAATATGCAATAATATATTAATAATATAACATTATATATATATATATATATATATATATATATATATATATATATATTTCATACATTTATAACAAATTATATTATTTTATATAACATTTACATTTTAATTAATATAATAATTTATATTATTTTACATTATAGAACTTTATAATTAAAAAATATATATTATTTCATCCATATTTCGGCATCAGCACTATTCAGTTTCATCTATGTGGACAGTAAAGCAGCTCACTAGATTCTGAAACAAAACATATGTTCAGCCCTGATTACCCACAATCCCATTTCAACAGCTCCCCTCAAAGGCACGGCTCTGATCAGAGAGAAGATTGTGAATAATCAGAGGAACATCAGATGTGATGGAGAGCGTGAGGAACAGAAGCTACGGGAAGATCTGAACTCACTTCTTTCCAGGCCGGTTCTCCTGAGCTTGTTCTAGAGGAGAGAAGACAGACAGACTGTGAATTAAAGCATTTAAGCTTTTATAAGTGTACAGGGAATGCGTTTATCGGTTCCTACCGTTCTCTGTGCCGGTGATCTGCGCCAGGATCCTGAAGGAGCGCGACTGAGACGTGCCGGTGCGCGGGTGCCAGTCCTCCGTGTCCTCCATCAGACGCTTCTTACTGGAGTCGCTGAGCGGAGAGACGTGGTTCAGCTCCGGCTCCAGGACGGGCTTCCGGGCCGTTCTGAAACACACAGACACACACGACATCACTAAACTTCCTCGACGACAACTACTGTAGATAAAACACCTGTAACATCTGTTTACCTGGGAGGAGTCTTTCTACAGGTGATGAGAGAGCAATGAGAGAAGACAGAAGTCAAGAGAATCAGAGAAGAGAGACAGAAATCACCCATAATTCATATTAACACTGCTTCTACTTACTTAAGAATACTCTGAGGTCCACTATGGAAATAAAAAGACCAGAAAATATTATTATATTTTAGATTTATTATATTTTATTATTAGTGCAAATGAACAAAAGTTTATTTAAATTCTGCATGCAAATGTAATTCAAAATGTGTCCTATAACTAATAAAAGTATTGAATTTCATTTTAAAAATACTAAATTAATCCCAAATTTCATTGTCAGTAGATAAAGTGTTGATTTTCTACACAATAAAGGGGAAATTTTTACGAATAGTCATTAGTAACCAGTGTTATTTTAGTATTATTGAGATATTATAATTTATATTAATGTTTTGAATTTGTTTTATTTATTTATATATTTTTTAATATTATATTTATATTTTTTTATCCATTTTCATTTTAATTTTAAAGTTTTAGTAATTATGTTTTTTTTGCACTTTTCATTATTTTTTAAATATGTCTATATAGTTCATTTATTTTAGTGCATCAAGTTAAAATAAATAAAAATGAGAAATGTTGGCAGCTAGCTGAAATAAGTTTAAGGTTTTTAATAATCTTATTCAATAATTTATGAATAAAAAACAAATATTTACATAAAAATAATATTTATGAATATAATACATAAATATATATACACATTTATATTTTGTTATATAATACACATTACATCATTTTTTTTATTTAATAATATATATATATATATATATATATATATATATATATATATATATATATATATATAAAATACATAACATTTATAAATATTAAAAATAATATGTTTATATTATAAGTTTAATACATAAATATATACACTTTTTGTTATATAATATACATCATTTATTTAGCATTTATAATTATAATAATAATAATAATAATATTTATGAATATTATAAACATAGTAGGTTATATTATTATTATTATTATTATTATTATTATTATTATTATATTTATATATTACTTAATTTCTTGTTTAATTAAAACTTGCTAAATTAAACCTTTCAAACAGATTATTATTTCTAAAATTTATTTTATTTTATTAGACATTTTAAGTGAGGCCAAATTTCTGGGTGCACCTTTAAAATGTTTATCTTGTAGTACTAACTAAGAACACTAGATGGCTCCACCGTCTCAAGTGTTCTAACTAGTTAAACCTGAGCTGGCGTTTCTGATAAATCTCTCTCTCTTCTGTAACAATGTGTGGAGGTGAATGTCACTGCTGCTATTTATACGACACACAAGAGCATTAATGCCACTGCCGTGAACAAACACACGGACATGATGATTGACAGCAGCACACGCTCTCCTGACCTCAACCTCTCCATCAAAACCCCTCTGTGACTCGAGACAAACACTAGAGTCTGAGAGAGACGATCGAGAGTGTGTCGCTGGGTTAGAGAACACACACACACACACACACAGATACCAAATAACACTATCTAGTGCACTAACTTTGTCATGAGCTCCTCCTGTGGAGAGAGAGAGAGAGAGAGAGAGAGAGACATCTGAAGCGTTTGTGTCTGAGAGGGAATGATCACCATCAAACCTCATGCAGAAACACACACACATGCAGAAATACAAGAGCATCGAGTTACCTTGAGCTATTATTCAGCTCTCTCGATATAAACATGCTGACAGTTTATTAATACTGACATTAGTGTATAATAAACTAACTCGTCCTCTTCAGACTGTTGCTCATTCATGACAGTAAAGATCATCCTGAAGAGAAAACTGAGCGTAGAAGAAACACATCCAAAGTCAATATACCTGAGAGGCTAAATAAAAGTAAAAGATAAGATTTGTGTTTAGAGAATATAGACACAATGTCTAGGATAAATCGCTTCTTGTGTTCCTAATTTGTAAGTCACCTTGGATAAAAACATCTGCTAAGTAAAGTAAAAAATAAATAAATAAATACATAAAAATAAAAATCTATTTTAAGTCACTAAGGATAAAAGAATCTGCTAAAATATATAAATAAAAATTCTACATCAATTTTAAATCACTAAGGATAAAATAAAATAATAAAATTAAATAAATTAAAATAAAATTAAAGTTCTACATCTATTTTAAGTCACTATGAAAAAAATAACAAAAATAAAAAAATGAAATAAGATAAAATAAATATATAAATAAAAATGATTTTAAATCACTAAGAAAAAAATTAAATAATAAAAATAAATAAATAAATTCTACATCTATTTTAAGTCACTAAGAAAAAAATTAAATAAAAAAATAAAAAGTATATAAAATAAAAAACAATGAAATAAAATAAAATAAATACATAAATAAATAAATTCTACATCTATTTTAAATCACTAAGAAAAAATATAAAATAATAAAAATAAATAAATAAATAAATAAATTCGACATCTTTTAAATCACTATGGTTAAATAAAATAATAAAAAAATAAAGTTAAATGAAATGAAATAAAAATAAAATAAATTCTAAATCTATTTTAAGTCACTAAGAAAAAAAAAGAAAAAACAAAATGAAATAAAATAAATATATTCTACATCTATTTTAAACCACTAAGGATAAAAGAGTCTGCTAAATAAAATAAAAAACTCTACAATTTTAAGTCACTAAAGGAAAACTGAGTCTGCTAAAAAAATAAAATAAAAATAAAATAATATTCTACATCCATTTTAAATCACTATGGAAAAGTGCCTGCTAAATAAAATATAAATGAAATAAAAACTATTTAAAGTCACTTAGGATTAAAAAAAAAAGGAAAAGAATTTGCTAAATAAATATATTATTTATTTATTTGCAGTGTTCACTAAGGCCAGCTAATCGTTCATGTGCTTGTGTGAGTTTCAGGCTTCACACACACACACATGATTTGACTGCAAACACACACCCTGCCCCGATCACACCTCACACCCTCATGTGTGTTTGGATCAGGACCGGTTACAGACGTCAGTAACAGTGAACACAGACGGCCTCTGCCTCCATCAGAGGAGTTAATGACTCTAATGTGAGAACAACAGTCAAAACTCACTCCGGCTGCTTCTCCTGGGATACTAATTGCTGGAGTCAGTAAACGCAGCTGGAAACTCTCGCAGAGAATTTTACAAACATTCCTGCCGAGGCTGACAACTAAACATAGTAAATGAGAAGCAGTAAACAGACTCTAAACTCACTGCTCAACATCTGTAGAGTAAATGCTGAAGTTAACATGAACTACGATTAATAAATACATTAGAAATAATGTATTTAACTAATGATAACTAATGAAACCTTATTGTGAAGTGATAAAATTGAAACAAAAAAATGAAACACTTACTAATAAGTAATTAAATGTAACACTAATGTATGATTATATTATATAGTATAACAATATAATATTAATATTAAAATAAATATATAACAAACAACTAATAATATGTAATTAAACCATAAAAATGCAAAAATTAAAAAAAAAAACAATAAATTAAATAATTAAAGAATAATTATTAAATCATACGTTAAATTAAAATAATTATTATTAAATTAAAAACAAATCAAAATAAAACTCACTAATATGTAATTAAACCATAAAAATGCAAAAACTTTAACTTTAAAATAAAAACAATCAAAATAAAGCAATAATAATAAATAGTCAACAATAAAAACATAAGAAAAATAACTAATAACTAAATCACAAATTAAATTAAAATAAATAATATTTTTTATTAAAATAAAACCAATCAAAACAAAACACTAATAAGTAAACGTAAGTGTAAATGTAAAATTAAAATAATTTTAAACTAAAAGCAATCAAAATAATTAGTAATAAAAAAAAGCTAATACTAAAACTAAAACTAATAAAAATAACTATAATAATAATTTAATCAGTCTTAAATTAAAATTATCATTAAAATAAAAACAAATAAAAATAACTAAAAATAATGTAACTAATAATTAAACCATACAAATGTTAAATAATTTAATAAATAAAACAGCCGACAAAATGAACACTATTCTGGGTTAACGATCCCTTTAAGACACTCGGGATCTCTCTGGATAATCCATCAGCCGACCCGTTCTTCCCTGTTTCCTGTTGACTTCACGATCACTAGAATCAGGAAGCTCATAATATTATATCATGAAGAACGTGTCCAAACCAAGCATGAACGCAGAGATTACAGAGAAATATTTTTGATCCGTTACAAATTCTGCAGGATTTACATCAGACCTGCAGAATCCACAGCCTTTAAAAACGCTACAATGTAACTGTCTAAACCTGCAGAGAACGAGCGAGATTTACAGCTGTGATCTCTCATCTAACCGCTGCGCTGCTCGTTTCTCCTCCTGTGGTCAGAACTTCAAGCAGAACGTTGTTTATCTGAGTAAAACATAGTTTACATGTTTACTAGGATCACTGAAACCACATGAGAGGGAAAACACTGGGCCTCAGACAGAAGATGTCAGAGTCATTACCGCTTTATGAGTTTTCTTTGATCTGCTGTTGACTTCCACGTCAAAACTAAGTGAGTAAATAAAACCATCTATAAAAACAAGAGTGCATATGGTGAAGACGCATGAAAAATTTGCTTTTAAAACATTAACTTTTCTTAAGAAAGTTTAATACTTCAATTGAAATAAATAAAATAAAACAATTAATTAATTATTAAATATTAAATAAAAATATATAAAATAAAAATGTTTTTAAAATTCTTTAAATAATTCTTAAATAATGAAATTCTTTAAATAATTAAATAATACTAATAAAATATTAAAAAGATATATAGATAAAAATATTAAATTAAATATAAAATAAAATATAGATGAGTTATAAAATAAATATAATTTAAATAAATACATTATTTAAATAATGAAATTCTTTAAATAATTAAATACCAACAATAATATATTAAAAAGATATATAGATAAAAATATAAAAATATTAAATAAAATGAAATATAGATAAGTTATAAAATATATATTTTTTAAATAAATTCTTTAAATAATTAAATAAATACCAACAATAATATATTAAAAAGATATATAGATAAAAATATTAAGTAAAATATTAAATAAAATGGATAAAATAAATAATTTAAATAATTTGATTTTTACCACTTTACAAGTTTTTTTTCTTTTTATCTGATGTTGACTTCCAAGTCAAAATTAAAGTCACTAAATAAAACCCATCTATAAAAAACAAGACCACATATGGTGAAGATGCATGAAAAATGTGCTTTTAAACTAATTAGCTTTTTTTTTTTTTTTTTTTTTTTTTACATTTTCTGAATAAAGTTTAGTACTTTAATTTAAATAATTAAAAAAAATTTGTAATTCTTTTAAATAATTAAATAAATAATATTAATACAAATATTAAATGATATATAGAAAAACATATTAAATAAAAAAAATATATAAAATTTTTTGAATAAATAAAAAATTATATAAATAATTTGATTTGCAGTGTTCACTATTCCTGCTAGAGTAGCACATATACGCTGGAGTATCTAGCAGCATTTCCCTTTACTTAATTAAATAATTAATAATAATAATAATAATAATAATAATACCAGTAATAATAATAATAATAATTAAATATTAAGTGTAAATATAATACATATAAATCTAAAATAAAAGATTATTAATTTGATAATAAATAAATAATAAATGTAAAAAAAAAAGAAAAAGAAAATGCTCATCTAGAAATGCCCGTTAAATAAAAGTAGAGAAGGTCTGAGATTCTGATGTCAGACAGTCTCTCGCTCGAACAGTTGTTTTGGAAAACCATCAGTTTCCTCCCGTTGACTCCCAACTTTCCCACACGCTTCCCCACAGAGAGCTGTGTGTACACTGTCTAGTGTTCAAAACATCCCGTGGACTGCGATTCCCTCAAATGCATTTCAACACCAAAAACAGCATTTGTGACATGCTGCCGGTTACCACAGACAATGATGAAAAATGAGGAGACGTGATGTAATCATCCACAAAGCACTGTTCACATGAGCAAACTCAACCAACGGAGATTACATCAGCAGAATTCATCTGTCTAGACTTCAGAAGGATGATTTAGACATTTTGCACAACTCAAATAACATATAATTCATTTTTAAGTTCCATATTCCTTATTTTAAACCCCGCTGCATTAAACACATGTCCACGGTTTTCAACCAGGAGTCTGTGAAGAAGATAAAATACATCATAAAGATGCATAAGAGCAGATTGACTGCAACACTGTGATGCTAAAAATAAAACGTTTTTAAACCCCTCATTAGTAAGATTAATTTCTGTGATTACACAGCATTAAAACTTCAGATCAAAGCGAACATCAAGAACAGTGAAGGAAACAGAAGTATGAAGGAACAGGAAGTTGAGGTTGATTGCTCATTCGGGTCGCCCCACCTACCCGTTAAGGTGTTCTCCTGTGACTTTACTCTCCATCAGGCCGCGTCTCTGGCCTATAGCCACCTCACACGCGTTCTCATTGGAGTAGAGGTTGATGGGCGTGTTATAGACGGACGGTTGAGGGGCGACGGGGGCCGGGGGAGGAGGAGGAGCTGTCACTCTCGCCGGGGAGGAGGAGCCAGAGGAGGAAGTGGAAGAAGAGTTGGCGAAGGGGGAGCGGCCAGAGGCGGGTTTGGGGGCGGAGCTTGGCGAGGACAGTGAGCGGTGGGCGGAGCTACTGAGCGGGAAGGGTGGTTGAGGAGGCTGCTGGGAAGGAGCAGCCGGAGTGAATGCAGAAGATGCGGAGGGGATGGAGGCCTTGGGTGCGGTGGGCACCGGGGACGGACTGACGGATCGAACAGCGCTAGCGGCCCCGCCGAACGGCCGCGCGGTCTTATTGTAAGCGTTGCTGCCCGGGGCGAGACTGGTGGCGGGTGCAGGCGTTTGGCTGATGGGCACAGGCTTTATGATCTCCAGTGGTTCCTCCTACAGGAAGTGATGAAACACATGCAACACATGCTCACGTCACAGCACACGCATGCACGCCCCTCATTACAGCCTTAACACAATCTAACATCATAACATCACTACTAAATAAATGCATGGTTGCAAATCTAATTTATTGATTTAATTAAACTTTTTAAGTTGCAAACATTATTTAGTTCTGTTGACATAATGTTACATATACATACATATATACACACAATATAAAAATTATTGTAAATAAAGATTACAAGAAAACACTATTTCAGTATTCATAGTATTCAAAAATTTCACGCTTAATTCAATGTGTGCCGTTTCTTTTGTAATTATCTGTGAAATTTACTAGCAATTTATGAGTGAAAATTGTTTCAAAGTAACGCCTACACCCACTTTTTCAGTGCAGAAACTGACTGTAATGAAGGGAAGCAGAATTTCCCACAGTTCTTTAGTGTCATGCAACAGATCAGGCATTTCAAACATGCTACACACGTCACATGTGTGTCCTAACCAGGCGTGGCGCAAAACGTTTTATTGGTCACCTCATCTATAATCTGTCACAATGCAGTAGGAGGCCCCGCCCACACTGAAATCTCATTGGTCCAAACTCCTCCTCCACATCAACATACATTTAAATATGCTCATTCCCAACATTGACAGAATTTTCTTTTTTATCATCGTCAGCTACATGATGAATTATATTTTGGTAATTATTAGCACTTTACTATACATTTAAACACACTTGGCCAAATTACTTGATACTGGAAATGCACCTAGTTAGGACACACATTACATGTTTACTATTTAGTTTGAAGGTACATACCTTTGGGGTCTCCGTTTTATTGACACTGGAAGATCTGCAAAGACAAAACAGATGTTGATTATAAAACACACTGAATGAATAAAAGTCAGTATGTAAATAATGGAACAAGTTTAACAGAGAGACGCTTGATATTGTTTGAATAACGACTCTATTCTGGCTGCCATTCAAACAAACTGCACCTCCCACTGTACGCTACATTACAAGAGCCATAAATAAAGCTGAGAGAAAACTATGGCATTCAATCCCAGCATCCCCTGCTGTACGAGGCAGAGCAGGAATAACTACACAAGTTCAGTCTCTAAAGGGCCGTAATGCTTCAGAGTCTGAAGTGACTTATAAGATTTCCAGATGAATCTTTAGATGGTTTGGAAGCTCTAGGGCAACAAAAAGAAGCACGTTTACCTCCCTTTTAACTACACTGGGTTAAAAACAACCCAAGTTGGGTTGAAAATGGAAAACCCAGCGGTTGGGTTAAATGTTTGCCCAACCTGCTGGGGAGTTTTGTTTAAATTTGATTAAAAATTACTATATAGCTTGCTTAAAATGAACCCAAAATAGGTTGGAAATTAACATTTGTTAATAAGTTTAATGAATAATAATTAAACAATAAACATTTATTAAACTGCTCATTAATAAATGTTCACCTTTTGATTATTATTGCTGCCTCTAGTAATTATGTGTCTGATTTTTAATTTTTAAACAATAGTTGGGTTAAATAAAACTGACCAGCACATTGGGCAAACATTTAACCCAACCACAGGGTTAACAACAACCCAATTCGCTGTGACGTGACACTGAAGACTGATGCTGAAAATTCAGCTCTGATCACAGGAATAAATTACATTTTAGTATATATTCACATAGAAAACAGATATTTTAAATTGTAATAATATTTCACTATTTTTACTGTATTTCTGATCACATAAATGCAGCCCAGCCTGGGTGAGACTCAAAAAATTAAGTATTTTTGCAAAATAACTTCGCATTAAAGAGCTAAACAGACAAACACAGGTGTGTGATGAATTAAGAACAACAGTTGAAATTCAGCCATGTTCCCATCAAACACAATCTGAAATATGACTGTGTCAACAAACCTCCAGTCAAAGTGCATCAGAGTTTGAGCATTTAGAGATGTTTTGCTTTTCAAGATCTCACAGACATACATTATGTTCTCGTTTATCAGTGCATTCTCGTCACACTGTCTAGACGGCTTCATTTGTCCTCATTAATCAACATCACATCCTTCACATTCCCCATAAACAACCTTCGTCCTCGAAACAGGCGACAAACAGGCCACACTTCCAACAAAAACCACTGCAACTCTGCGGATTCATTCCGCGTCTTCAATCGCTTCCATATTAGGAAGGCCGAGCGGTTTCTGCAAGGCCGGTTCTTTTGTGCGTGACGGTCATACTTATAATAAGGGGTAAAGGTGGAGTGCTGGGGACACAAAGAAAACACTTGCAGAAGGAAGTTAAAGTCGCTCACACAAAGAGCAATAATCAACACTCAAGGGGACAAACGTGAACAATAGAAGCAGCGAGAGGAAACAGACAGTGTGGAAGCGGCCCAGATCAACCTGCAGATCCTATCTTTAAAGAATGATCCTGCTTCCTCTACACTGCTTTTACAAACACTAAAAAAAAAAAAAAAAATTAAAAATAAAATGAAAAATAAAATATAATAAAACAAAATATAATGAAAAATAATAAAAAATAAATAAAGAAAATAAGATAAAAGAAAATAGAAAAATAAAAATAAGATAAAATAAAAAATAACTAATTAAATTGAAATAAAATAAAAAAAACATTAAATATAATAAAAAATAAATAAAAATAAAGATAAAATAAATGAAAAATAATGAAAAATAAAAACAAAATATAAATAAAAATTAAATTAAATTAATTAATTAATAAATCAATAAAAAAAAAAAAATAAAAATAAAAAAATAAAAAATATAAAATAAAATAAAATAAAATAAAATAAAATAAAATAAAATAAAATAAGCTTGGAAGCGACTTAGGTCAACCAGCAGATCCCACCTTTAAAGAATGATCCCGGTTCAAATGTGTACAAACTACATCAAAAGCATCTGTGGCAAAAAGACGGTATCACAAAAAAAAAAAAAAAAATTATGTTGCAATAAAAAATAAACAGCGTTCCAGAAGGTACAAAGGTCACAAAACACTAAAATATATTGTCTTCAATAAAATATAAAGTCTTGAGTCTCTTTATTTGAAACTGTGTGCATTTACTATTAATAGAGACTATACATAATAAGCTGGGATTGTAACAAGCCAACAGGACACTGGAGTCCATGCGTCATCTGACCGTCTCTGCGGCCAGAATGAGTGTGTTTTGACAGCGTGGTCAGACTACAGACCGCTGTGTGTGTGTGTGTGTGTGTGTGTGTGTGTGTGTGTGCACAGTGAAACCAGCACTCATGCAGCTACATGTTTAATAACCAACATCCACATCAAAGTCACGCTTCAACATGCCAAACACGCCTGTGAATTAACACTGCGACTAAACAAACGTCATCAAATGTGTGTCATGACCATAAACAGACGCTCTTTAAGACATGTGATGATAAGAATAGTTTCTGTATGTTTAGTCGGGACAGGAGAAAGTGTTTAACAATTACAAACACATACTTGGCCTTTTATAGAACACAACAAAAGTGAACAGTACACTGCAGGAAACGCTTTCACAAACACGCCGATGTGCCCTGGGGTTCGACACTGACGGGACACGCTGGGAAAAATGCAGGAGGCGGCGACGCGAAACTCCACATGAGCCAAAATCAACAGAGAGACTCGCGACATGAAACTGAAACGCTGCTGTTTCCTGCACCACTTCACATCACACACACACACACACTTTGCAATAAATATACACAAACATGCAATACTTTAATTTGTTAATATGAAGAGAATTATAATTACTACAGACTAACCTAAAAAAAAAAAAAAATTGTTTTTGTTTTGTATTTTGTTATATATATATATATAAATAAACAAAATACAAAACAAAAACAAAATATGAAAAAATATACAAAAACAAATTAAAAAAACTAAAGAAAATAAGCACAAAATACAATAAAATAAAGAAACAAAAAATAAAGAAAAATGAAAGGACAAAATACAATAAAATAAACAAAACAAAAATATAAAACAAAAAATAAGACAAAAAAGTATAATAAAAATATAATATGAATGTAATATAATATAAAATGAAAATTTTAAATAATTAAAATAAAATAAAACAACAACATGAAATATAAAATAATATAAAAAACAAATAAAATGTAAAAACTAAACAAAAGAAAACAAAAAATAAAATAGAAAACTCAATAAAAAAAAAAAAAACAAAAAAAAAAACAATAAAAGCACAAAATACAATAAAATGAAATGCAAAATAAAAACAAAAACAACTAAATACAATAAAAACATCAAATAAAGCAGTAATCAAACAGACTACGAGCCCCTAAAGTGAGTTTGTTCAGATATCACAAACACAATCAGATGTCTGATAATGTCACTGGCAGACCGTGAGCCGCAGGAGGAGGAAGATGAATAAAGTCAGTCGGGAATCAGCTGTTATTCAGCTTATAAAGCTCTGATGTCAAATACCTGCGTTTCCATCCTCTGACTGACAAAATGGCTTTTCCTTTCACGTTCCTTCCACACCGCCACAACTAATATACACCAAATGACATTTCAAGAGGTTCATTATCAGCTCCAGCGGGATCCACTGGAAACGGACTCGCAAATAAAAACATCATATATAACGGCATAAAACGATAAATAATGAGAAATAGGGACGCGTTTATACAGGCTGAAATGTTTTAAACCGAACACTGAGTGAAACTTAAAGCGCTTCATCTTTACTGATGCTCACGGTTAGACCATGTCCAAAACAAAGACTTGCCACATTTAATTTAATATATATCATTTATATAATCGTGCCACACTTCACATAAATATAAAAATTAACAACATCAGTAATAAAATTTTATGTTGTAATTGTTGATTGTTCTTATATATTATACAAGTATAGTTTAATGATGGTTTTGGATATTATATAACTAAACATTTCGAAGTGTCCATGAAGTCTTTTATTTTATTTATTTTTTATTTCTGCTTTTTAAATAAAACACTATAATAACAAATAAATTTGCTTCATTTAATATATACAATTTAATAAATAAATGTGCCACATTTGCAACACTTTGCATAAATATAACTAATATAAATATCAATAAAAAAAATCAATAATAATAAAATGTTATGTTGCAACTGTTAAAATATAATGATATAATGATCTGTCATAAAGCATTTTTAATTTATCTATTCAACTTTTTAATTTATCTATTCAATTTTGATGTTGCTATCGTAATAGAATGAATATAAATAGAATAAAAATAAAATGAAATAAAATATATGAAATAAAATGAAAAACAAAAAATAAATGATCAAATAAAATATAAAATAAATAAAATAAAAAAAAACAGCTTGAGAGCATCATTTTTTGTTAGTAGCTAATAGTGTAGCAAAATACACAAAAATATAAATAAATGAAACAAAAAATGAAAAAACAAAAATATTAAAACAAAATAAAATGAAATATGACATACAAATATAGAAGAAATTAAATAAATAAAAAATAATTAAATAAAATATAAAAATATAAATAATATAATAATTAAAAATAAAATAAAAACTATAAAAATTAAATATTAAATAAAACAAATAATTAGAAATGATTAAAAAAAATAAAATATAAAAATTAAATAAAATATTTAAAAAAACAAATAGAATTAAAAATAAAATATAAAAAATACAAAATAAAATAAATTAAATTACGCTTTGAAATGATCAAAAATCATAAAAAAAAATATAGATCAATCTCTAAAGTTATTATGTAAAGTGCCTTGAGAAGCTGCTTTAAAGGTGCTATATAAAAAAGTTATTATTATTATTATTATTATTATTATTAAAGTTCATTTGGTCAGAAGTGACTCTGCGAGACTGAGAGCAGAAAGAGTGTGTGGAAAAGTGGAAATGACATCATCCATAGAGTGTCACCGGTGGCATGACCTCGGATCATAACGCCTCGCCAGCCATTCCGCAGCTGATCCGTGTGATGAAAACAACTGAGCGTCAGCTCAACGGGGAGCAGAACGGGTATGAGATGGAAACTCATATCGCTTCATGTGGAGCTTTCCAGAAAAACACGGCAAGGCCAAACAGCACCTCAGAGAGACGCGTTATCTGCGTTTCAGCTCAGAGATTTGAGCCGCCGTGTTCCTGCTGTCGTTTTGAGGTCTGTACTTTGGAGTTTAAGAGTCTCCTGATGCTTTCTCCTCTAAACAGAGAACGCAGTGAAGGACACTTACTGTGATGACTTCAGCTATTTCACATGGGTATCCAAACAGTTGACGTGTGATCTACTCCATAACGCTGGAGCGCACGGATCAGTTTCAAGCCTTTAGCTGAAGAATGAACGATCCTGCCAAAACATGAGGGTTTCGTGCCGAATCACCTCATAAAATCAGTTTATTAAAGTGATATGTAGTGTGTGTTAATGGAACAGTTCTACAGTTCACATTCGTGGAGAGCTAAAGCAGAAACTATCTGGAGCGTGGAGCAGTCGAGCGACCATCTTTCATTATTCCCGTTTCACACGGAAATGTCAAATGTTATGGAAGTAAAACAGATTGCAAATGCATTTTTATGTTTACTTGAAAAACTAAGCTTGAATTATGTATATTAGGTCAATTTTCAAACCACTTTGAGAGTTAATAACATAGCATGGCTTCTATCTAATTGGTGGCCTAATGGAAAACAGGACTTTTCATTGAATTTAATTTCGGAGAGAATTAAGCGTCTGTATTCAGAGCGCAGAGGAATCAGACAGGAGCATGAGAGAGTTCACATGGGTCACATGGGTTTTCCTGTGTCATAAAGGTCTAAAACACCAAACTTTGTTCTGTTTTAATGGTTCCTCTTAACACCCACATGCTACACTTTCGACACAGGAACAAAGACAGACCTTCTTCTGGCGTACGTCTCTCTGTGGAAATGCAAGTGCAAAAATCTTGCAACTTTAAACAAACTAGTCAGTTTTCAACATGCACTTTAAGAGCTGGAGATACACTTTATCTAGTTTATTTATTTATTTAAAAAAAAAAAAAAAATTTAAATATTTAAAAAAAAAGTCTAATGCATTGCAAATTTTTTCCAAACAAAAGTAAATAATTAAAATATAATTAAAAACAAAAACAATGTACAAAAATGAAAAAAAAATAAAAATAAAAATAAAAAAATAAAATAAAATAACATAAAATTAGAAAAAATAAAACACAAGAAAACAACAACAAACATGTAGTTCCATGTATTCTAATCTGTTTAATTCCTGGTCTATATATACAATATAATGACTATGTAAAATCAAAAATAGCACAATAAAATGTACAAAAAATAAATAATACTAATACTAATAAAAACATTATATATATATATATATATATATATTATATATATATATATATATATATAACTAAAAATGAATAAAAATAATAACAAAACAAAAAAACAATAAATAAAATAAAATAATAAAATTAAATTAAAAAAACAGGTAGTTCCATGTATTCTAATTAGGGATGGGCAATTTCGATCATCGATAGGTTTCAAAAACGAATACTCGGGGGGCGGGGCGTGTGCGGGGCATGGAGGTAATGAAAATATCTGAAGACTGTTAGGAAAATGAATGTTAAAAATAAAAATAGGACATGAAAACCTGTCTTTGAAAACATGAACATGTGATTAGAACAGTGTTAGATTATGATTATGATGCAGCAATGTTAATAATAAGGAAGCATCTAAAAGGAATAGCTGCCTGAGGTGAAGAGTGACTTTATGCCAATAAACTGAAGCCCGTTCTATGACACATCCTATGATATTAATCAGATAACTTAAGATACATAATATAGACGTAACATTACAACTGGTATCTGCACAAAAGGATGCAAATGCCAGTGAACTTTAAGTTACGCGCTCTAGCGAGAGAGAGAGAGAGAGAGAGAGAGCTTTCACGACAGCGTGCTGAAACACGGACAAGGACAGAATTTACTGTAGATTTCTATAAAGTTCTCATTATAATGCCATGTTTATGGCAGATCTGTGCTTTATTTTAATCACATTATTAAGTGATTCCATAAATCGCCTGCGCGTTTTCTAAGCCATGCGAATTATGCCACTGAATAAATATGACGAAAAAAGCACTGCTGCATTATTATAACATCAGTATTTGTATTTTTTTTAAAAGAAACATCTAAAAGCAATATGGCCGTCTCAAATAACTCAGTCAATATTGGCACTGCATTTGAGCATGAAACTAAACACTGATATGCAGCGCAAGCATGTTAATAATGTTGATATCCCGACCCAACGCATCCTATAGTAGATTAATCAGATGTAACTATTACAACTTTCATCTGCAAAAGGTTTGCGAATGCAAACGTGAGCTTGACCGAAAGTGTAACTCCAATTGAAAAGTGTCACTAATATTTCAGCAATATTTTGGATTCAATTTGTACTTTCTGATCAAACAAAATGTAATTTTACAGCATAAAAATCACTGATGATTATTGCTAAATTAATTATGAATAGAATTTAAAGGATTTTTCAGCACAAGATAAAAGCTTGGTGCTGCACAGTTTGCATTGAACTGTATTTTCATCTATCTTGTCAAAGTGAAACTAGACATGACTTCGAGGCCATTCTCTCTCTTCTCACGTCTTTTGACTCATGCTGTGGAAAGCTAAACAATCAGAGTTCAGGGCGCCGCCCTAAGTGCTGCTATAACCAATCAGGAGAAAAAAGAAAAAATACATTTCGATCATCGTTTACATGATCGATCGTCGAGTACTCGATCACTGTTGCACATCCCTAATTCTAATCTGTTTAATTCCTGGTTTTTATATACAATATAATGTCTATGTAAAATAAAAAAATAGCACACAATAAAATGTACAAAAAATAAATAATACTAATAAAAACATAAAATATAAAACAAAAAACTAAAAGTAAATTAAAATAAAAAATAAAATAAAATAAAATAAACATTCAGATAACAGGTTGTTCCATGTATTCTAGACTATGTAAAATCAAAAAAAGCACAGAATAAAATGTAATAAAACAAATAATAATAATAATAAAATCAATGAAAAAACTAAAAAAACTAAAAAAAATAAAATAATAAAATATAAAAAAATAAAATGAAATGGAAATATTCAAAAGAACACAACAACAAACAGGTTGTTCCATGTATTCGAATGCGTTTAATTCTTGGTTTGTATATACAATATGACTATATAAAATCAAAAATAACACAGGTGATCTTTCTTCATTGGCGATACACTTTGCACCAAAAAGGTTTTCATGGCTGAACCACGTTTTCACTGATTTGCGAGCCAGAAACCAGCTCCGCCGGACCACAACTGCCTTTTCGTCAGTGGAAATGCATGGAAAGGTTCTAGATTGGGTGCTTGTGTCAACGGAAAAGGATATTTGATGATCAGGAGCAGACAAAACCTACTTTCTTCTGCACACATCCCTTTAACAACAGCGTTTTAATGTGGGCAAAAACAGCCGCCACAACCCTGAACCAGAAGCTGCTGCGGCCGGCAGGTGACGGCGGTTTTAAGGACAGACAGACCGAGAGACAGACACATGAGCCGCTGCTCCTGCAAACCTGTCCCAAACCTCAGGCGCCGCTCAGAACACATATTTTAAACAGCACTTTATGAATACAGTCTGGAAACATCCTTAAGAAAACAAGGAAGGGGAGCAACATGTGGTCTGAAACGAATTGAAGACGTCGACGCAAAACAAAATGGTACAAATTTTGGTTTGGATGTGGAGGGTGAGCGCTGGAGGGGGACGAATGGAAATGTGTACGAGTCTTTTGATTTATCCAGTGCAGATCAACACAGCTTGTGCTGTTTGAAGATCTCAAGAGATAAAAAACAGAGAAACAGTCAACTACACGACAAGAGCGTCCATGGAAAATGATTTCAATCGCTGATCATTTTCAGACTGAAAGACATTAATGTCATATTGCATCAGAGTGATCAGAGGATTTGCAAAGCAACTTTTGATTCAGAGCAGTGATTGATATGCCACATTAAATCATCAGTTCATCCAAAAATCAACAAAAGGAAATCAAATACACTGCATCAAGATGAGTTACAATTTTATGTGAATAAAGAGACATGCGGAAACCATTTGACATCAAACTTTGCGTGATGCACCGTATTTGCAATTTTAGACACTTTTTATTTTTATTTTGAAGTTTAACATGCAGCTGTGTGAAAAGACCAGAATGAATTTTCTCCAAAACTTCAACTCTTGTACTCTTGAGAAAGCCTAAACTGAAAGTTTATATCAGTTTTAAAAGCTCAAAGTTTGAAGTCTCTCAGACAAATCGTTTGCTATGCAGTTGCTAGGGTACTCGGGTGGTTTCTAGGGTGTTGCTATGCAGTTGCTAGGGTACTCAGGGTGGTTGCTAAGGTGTTCCTATGTTTGACAGAAATGGTGAAACAATTGTTTTTTGGGTAAATATTCCATTAAAAGACACGGTATAACATTGTGATTCATTGTTCAATCAAAAACTTCAACTCCTGTACAGAAGGTTTGTAACAATATGACTGAAAACTAAATGAGTAAAGTTTGTAAACAAACTTTGATGTTGGCTTGAGAAAGCCTAAACTGAAAGTTTGAATCAGTTTTGTAAGCTCAAAGTTTGAAGGTTTTAAGTCTCTCAGACAAATCGTTTGCTATGCGGTTGCTAGGGTACTCGGGTGGTTTCTAGGGTGTTGCTATGCAGTTGCTAGGGTACTCGGGGTGGTTGCTAAGGTGTTCCTATGTGTGACAGAAATGGTGACAATTGTTTTTTGGCCGACTATTCCATTAACAGACAGTGTATAACACTGATTTATTGTTCAATCAAAAACTTCAACTCCTGTACAGGTTTGTAACAATACGACTGAAAACTAGATGAGTAAAATTTGTAAACCAACTTTGACGATGGCTTGAGAAAGCCTAAACTGAAAGTTTGAATCAGTTTTAAAAGCTCAAAGTTTGAAGTCTCTCAGACAAATCGTTTGCTATGCAGTTGCAAGGGTATTCGAGTGGTTTCTAGGGTATTGCTATGCAGTTGCTAGGATACTCAGGGTGGTTGCTAAGGTGTTCCTATGTTTGACAGAAATGGTGAAACAATTGTTTTTTGGGTAAATATTCCATTAAAAGACACAGTATAACATTGTGATTCACTGTTCAATCAGAAATCATTGTAATGCGATTCCAGCGGTATCGTTTCTCTTTGCCGTCTTTATCATTACAGTTATCGTTGTTAGTGTGAACGGGCCGTAACTCTTGTAATTTTTATCATGCAAAAGAGGTATAACGGAAGACTTATACTCTAAACCTCATCATCCATCACAATCAAAACTCAAGTGAAACACTTCAGAAACACGTTCAGACATGCTTGTTTATTAAGAAGCGAGTTACAGCTGATCTGAGTGGTTTGGGATCAAATGGCTCTCTGGGATCTCAGAGTAAACACTACACTCTTCTTAATGTGATGTTATCTTAATAGTAAAGCTTAAGTGCTGTTTGATGGCCTTTGCAGACTCACTGACAAATGTTCAACAGCTATGAAAGCGGCACTAAAAGACTTTAATGGGAGATTCCTGAGCTCTTGCACAATCTCTCTTCCCTAAATTTCCTTTCAAAGGGCCCATAACTCCAGAATATGAGCTGTTCCTTTCGCTGCACTTCGTTTCAAACTAACTAAATCTTAAAAATTTAAATCTACAGTACACCCTTTCCCTTTTTTAATGAATCTGCATATGGTCAACACACATTTACAGACATTTAAAGGAATAAATCACGCCGAAATGATTTACTACTTTCCATACCTCTCTCAAAATAAACCTTGCAATGAAAATAATTGAAATAGATCATGTCCAACTGGAAAAATGACAAAAAAGCATCATAAAAGAGGTCTGACTATATTCCAGAGTCATCTGAAGGCAAAAATTTGTGTCTGTTCTTCACATAATCTTAAGTTGGTATTTACTGATACTTTTATGGCATTTTTTATGCATCTATCCGCAGAAAATTACAGCATTTAGATCTTGCAATCTAGGATTTTGCATGTCACACTCGCATAAAAACGCATACCTTGAACGCAATGCAATTCACTTTGGATAAAAGCATCAGCCAAAATGCATAAAAGGTAATTGATCTAAAGGAGAAAACAAGGTCTGGAACAACACGAGGGTGAGTAAATGATGCGTTAACGACGCACTAGTCCTTTAATTGTAATTCAGCAACCCTAAATGGACCGTCTAACACTGATAACTGTGATGATAGATGAACAAAACTACAATTAAAGATTCAGTGGCCAGGTTTCTGAAGAAACTGGTGTGCAGAGAGGCCATTAAAACAGGCTGAAACACAAGAGCCAGCCGATCCGAACATCTTGACTACATTAGATCCTGCGTGTCCTGCGATGGGAAGAGGCCGCAGGAGGAACAAAACCCGGCCAAGAGCTGCATTAACCAAACAGCTCATCTCCTCTGGAGGAACCGCTGTCATATTTACACAATCCCTGATCTTATCTAGGCAAACATGAGTTTGCTTTCAATGAAGGTTCTGCATGAACTATAAGATGATGCAGCTTGCAGGTACACTAGCGGTCAACAGTATGAAATAATTGTGATTTTTTAATTTTTCTCTTCTGTCTCTTCTACTCACTAAGGCTGCATTTATTTGACAAAAATACAGTAAAAATAGTGAAATATTTTTACAATTTAAAATAACGGTTTTCTATGTAAATATATTGTAAACTGTAATTTATTCCTGTGATCAAAGATGAATTTTCAGCATCATTACTCCAGTCTTCAGTGTCACATGATCCTTCAGAAATCATTCAAATGTGACTAATGTGTGTGTGTGTGTGTGTGTGTGTGTTTTACCTCAGCAGTGAGAGGTTCAGGTTCCCTGTACAGGCTTTGATTTTGTTCTGAGCTTCCAGGTGGGTCATTCCCTCCGTGGCGATGCCATCGATAGACAACACGACGTCCCCGACGCTGATCTTGGCTTTAGCTGCCTTTCCTCCATCTGTCAACTACATCAAACACAAACACACACAGTTCAGAGGGGAACTACTACACAACCCTAGCAAGTGTCTGATTCCATTGCTATCTAGAGATGCACCGATGTATCGGCCGCCGATATTTATCGGCCGATTTTTGCTCAATTTACAACCATCGGCATATCGGCTGTAGCAGGAAAAAGGCCGATATAACAAACCGATAGTTTATTAATTAACTGCGTGAAGGCACTGAGCTGTATAATGACTATTGCTAATCCTAGCGCTGCTGTCTGTGCTTTAACACTAATCAAATAACAAAAGATCGCACACTATTCTTAACTAAATAACTTATGTAACTTTCATAAGTGTAGCGGACCCCATCCGAATGATGACCAAACCTTTACTGATGTTTTATAAAGTTTAATGCATCCGTTTTCACTCCAAACTAATCACCACAAAAGCTAAACATTACAGAGCACAAGAAGTGCGCATTAAACTCTCTTTCTCTTTCCCTCCATTGGATTATCATCAACATACAGCAAATTACTCAAAACACTTATTACAACTAACAGTAAATAAATACATACAGATCTTATGCCTTTTCGGGGGATGCTTAATAAACTGACAAACTTTAAATCTGCAAAATAACTGGGTCCATAGACTAGAACACCCGTCAAAATAAGAGTCCCGCCTTAGTAAAGGAGATCTCATACATATTTAAACTTACAAAAAAAAAGTTAAAATGTAAACAAAAACAAATTAGAAGATTAAATCACAATAAAGTCTGTTACAATAAAGAAGGATTAATATGTATTTAATTTATACAGTGAAGAATATGCAGTTATTTTACATTTGTTTACTTTATTTCTGTACCTGAAAACTATTAAACCTACCTAAAAAGCACTGTTTATTTCATATGCATCTTTGTTCTGTTGTCTTTATGTAGGCCTGCTGAATGTTAAATGGATCCAATCCATGTCCATTAAAAATTATTTGATGATGCAGCAATAAACCTGCTAGTATATTTTAATGCAGGTGTTTTTGAACTTTGCTTATTTAAAACATGATCAAAATACTATCTATTTTGATGACAAAATTTCAAATAAAAGAGGAAGTGATAAATATCGGTATCGGCCAATAATTGTTTGTTAAAAATTGGTATCGGCCCCAAAAAATCATATCAGTGCATCCCTATTTTTAACCCAACTTGGGTTTTTTAACCCAGCATTTTTTAGAGTGTACGAGTAAGTAAAGCTTTATATATAGAGCACCTTTTACAGAAGAGAAATTCACAGAAGAAAAATGCAAATGAAACTGTCAATCCAGTCTGTTTCTCACACAAATCAAACAAGTTAAATTTTTCAAAGTTTGAAGCTACATTTATTGTGATTTTAATTAAAAAGAGAGGTGGTAGTCTTCAAACAAATAATTTCTAACAAACAATCAATCTTTCAACAAATTAAATTCAGAAATTTGAGCAGAAATGTTTGCTTGACTTCAATTGTGTCGAGTTACTTTACCCTGATTAGACTGGTATTTTATTTCAGCTTCATTTGTAATAGTTTTTAATAGTTTTAGTTCACAATAACAACGGTTATAACAATAACATCCTACCGCAGACCACTCGCTTTGATGTCAGTGTAATATATCTCATATGCCGTATATCTCCAGACTTAAAAGCAGTGCTGGACAGATAATGATTATACAGCTAAAAGATCTGGCTGTTAATAATCAAACCATTCACAGAAGCTGAAGACCAACAAATGACTGATGCTCCGCTGAACTTTGACCCTCCTGGCACTAATTGAAAGACCGATCCATACGCGCAGGCTCACCTTTGATGCAGAAGTGCGGCGAGACGTTCACGCGAGCAGACGCTGATGAAATACTAGCTTCAGGAGACACGAGAGTCCAGCTGTAATTTATTAGGGGCTTTAACTCTGTAGCTCCGCGATGCTGCAGCGCTGTCGACCTGATCAGATTAGACCTGACGGGCTATTAGACTCCGTCTTAGAAATCATCCTCGCTCTTGTCTGGACTAATAAACAACCCGATACCTTACTAGATAACTACAGCAGGGGAAGGAAAGTCTTTACTCCGATGATTTACACAAATGAGATTAAAACTTAACAGCTTCTGTGGAGATTCTCAATCTTAAAGGCCTCACATGTATTCTTTACAGGTAATCCCAGAATGCACTGCAACTATACAGAAAAAAAATTTATCCAAGATGGTCAACAAAAGTCAAGAGTAGTGATGCACTGATATGAAAATTTTGGCTGATACCGATAATTCTTTATATTTGAAAACCGATAACCGATATATTTACCGATAAATCTAAATCAAAGTTTTATATAATTTGAGAACCCCAAGTGTGTTTTAATTATGTTCTCATTATAATATTGTGCAGTCTATATGACAGACTTGCACTGCATATTAAAAGGTGCAATATGTAAGATTTCTGTCCGCTAGAGGCCTATTCAAAACAAAGGCGCAGCTTGATGACGGCAAGTTTGAGCGCGGAATCTTGGGACATGTGGTCTTCACATCACAGCCGGTGGAAACAATCGGGATAGGATTCAGGAAGAAATCATGTTCATGGATGAGATTATTAACGTTACTGTAGTATGAAGCAGAGCAGGAGCGAGTGTTGTGGAGCTGAACGAGGACGCTGGAGCGATTTCGCAACACACGCCTCACGAGCAGCGGGACTTTTATTATGACACAGTCGCCGGCGCCGCTTCCGCTTTTTCAGTCATGAGTATGGGGTAACGCAACTCTGTTTATCATATTAGATACATTTGACTGTGTTGAAAATGATGTTATATAACGTTACTCTGTGCGTTCGCTCGGCGGCTGCTGTGAGACACTTGTTTGAGACACACTGCAGTAAGATAGATTTTACAATATCATATTAAATGTTGGATGGCTTCTGTTGATAAATTGCATGCAATTCATTTTAAAACGTATTGTATGATGGATAAAATTCTGTATTACTGTTACTAAAAAAAGCTGCATCTGATTATGCTAGGTTAGATACTTCACAAAATAGTGTTTTTCTTTGAGGCATGGTACTCGCAAAAAAAAAAAAACAAGAAAATTAGATTTAAACAATAAGACTAAACGCGTTGAGCTATATAACAGTAATTAGTTTTCTGTCTATAACCAAACAGTTGTTCCCTTGTCTATTAAAACATGTAATATATTAAAGGGTCTTTGGTGTTTCCATGAAATGAAGGGAAGTTGAAGGGAATTGTTTGGTTTATTCACAGTTTAGTAACATCATATTTCTTTAATAAAGGTTGAAAAGAGGTGTTGAGGTTATTGAGAACATGTAAAAATTAGTGAATTTATCCTATTTGGAAGATGCAAGCTCTTTGTCGTCGCGCGCCTGCGCAATGACAGAAGAAAAGACGTGATCTGATCTTCGTGATCTTATTTGATGAAGTGTAGATTTGGAGCCCTCCGAAAAGTGTGCGAAGGTTTTGGATTCGTTTGTTTCAAGCCATCCAGTGTCTGGGGAAGCCGATTGAATGTTGTTGAGACACATTTTACTCGGTGAGTCAGCATAATATAATCGATGGTAAAAAAGGGAGTGTGTGGGAACTCCATGATAAGATGGATTTACTGCAACTGAACGGTTATTTGGTTGCTGTGAACTGTTTGTTCCCTTTTTGTGTTTCGATCTAAGTGGTTGTGGACGTCGTGGTGAGCCGCGTGATTGTTGTTCATTGCAGTTCACCGACGCCATTGCTGGTCACACGCGCCTGTGTGAGAGCAAAAACGAATGTGGAGGTGGGTGACTGAAGTCATTTCTTGTGGAAGACGATGTGTGTCTGTTTTGGTTTAATTTTGTTGTGGTCGTGGTGAGCCGCATGGTTGTTGTTCGGTTCGCCGACGCCATTGTTGGTCACACGCGCCTGTGTGCGAGTGGGGTCGATTGTAGAGGTGGATAACTGGTGTATCGTTTCTTGTAGGAATCATGTTTGTGTGTGTTTTTGTTTGGTTGTTTCGGAATTGAGCGGTCGTGGTGAGCCGCATGGTTGTTGCTTGTTCGTTGCAGTTCACCGACGCCATTGTTGGTCATGTGCCTATGTAAAGAGACGCGCCTGTGTAAGAAAAAAAATTGATTCAGAGGTAAATGAGTGTAATATATCATTTCTTATAGAAATGGTAATTGTATGTTTAGTTGTTGTTTTGAACTTTGGTGTGAAATTTGTTCTTGAATTCACTAAATAAATGTTCTGTTTTTTTTCCTTCCTTGTGTTTTTCCTTTTCTTCCTTTTTGTTTCTTTTCTTGTTTCATGATTCTACGGATTGTGATACTCCTGTGATCTTCTGTGACATCCTGCGAAACTTCACATTCGATGGCGAGCCAACCAAATCTGCTATAGAGGAAAAAGGACGACATCATAAAGAAGAGGACAATATCCTTTCTTTGAATTTTTCAGTCTTGCTTTGTGAAAGCAAGACAATTCCAACCTAAAGAACTATTAGGTTTCCTTCCTAGAGGGAACTGACGAAACAGAACGGGAAAAGAGAAGAAAACTGATCAGTACTTTACAGAACATTGAACTATTGATGATCTGATTAACATTGAAGTCCTTATTGGAATATCTGTGATATTTTGAGAGAATTATTATTTCTTTTATACCTTTTCTTTCTTTCTTTTCTTTTTTTATTTTATTTCTTTCTGATATTGAAATGACCTGTCCGTGTATATTTTTGGGGTAAAGAATATTTTCATAGTTGTTTTTTATTGTATATTGTTCATATGACATTGTAATTTACTTTCTTTTATTCTGTTTATTATTTTCACTTTACATCAAAAAGATCACATTACATTTCAAGATCAAATTTAACTTTGTGCCTGTCTGTTGTTTCTCACCACAACCCGCCACCTCCTTTACGATCTCTAAATGTTCTGATAAATTCAATTCAATTCAATCTGCTGTAACAGCAGCTAAATTATTAAATTATCCAATTCCTTAGACTACACATGGTTTTTACAAAATAAAACCGAGGGTAATGCGGGTATGACGCAATTGACAAGCGACGTCCCGAAGCCTTGGTTAAAACTGCAATTTTCTCACGATTTACGAATAGTTGGAAAAATTTGGGATACTGTAAGTACTCAAGTGAACAAAATATATAACACTGGCCTAGTGGTTTTTGGATATTTTACTGCAAAAATATTACATATTGCACCTTTAACTGTATTTTTAACTGTATTTCAGTCATATTTCAAGCAATTCAAAACCAACATGGCAAACATCTGAAGTGTCTCAGCTGAAGGAAATAATCCATTATTTATCGGCTTTAATATATCGGCCAAATTTTCTTATTGTGCCGATAACGATAACATTAAAACTGAACATATATTGGCCGATACCGATATGGTGGCCGATATATCGTGCATCCCTAGTCAAGAGAAATGCATGTTATACTTCATCCAATACCAAAAACTATCAATATAAATTTCATTTTTTATCTCCACAAACTAAACAAGTGTTTCCCCATCATTATATTCTATTAACTAAGGAGATGCTTTTTCATAGTGAGAAACAGGTTAACAAAATAAAGCTCAGATAAAAATAAAAGAATGTACACCGATATATCGTCCAAAAATCGGTAAAAGCAAATTCTCACGCTATCGGCCGATAGTTTAAAAACAGCCGATAGTCATGTCCGATATATGCTGTCAATCAAAAGAGGGCAGGAAAATGCACTGAATTTGTGATTTGTGTAAAGAAAATGCTAAGAAACCAGTTTGAAGTTCAATATTAATAGTAATGACATAAATTAGTAACATTCAGAAAGTTAAGAAATATTAATTTAATCTTCAGAATTTAATGTGAGTAATGTGTTTGTTTATAACTGATATCAGTTACTCAGTTACTATCAGTTACTTTTTATAACTGATATCAGTTACTTAATAATAATGCTTATTATTTATAATGAAATTATCATTAATTTAAAAGAAGGTATAAAATGCAGAACCCCCAAACTATCGATATTGTTATCGGCAGATATCACTCTGAAAATACTCAAATTTAGTATCAGTGCATCTCTAACAAAAAAGTTTAAAAGTTAATCTTTGAAAAATTTTCCAAGAAGGATCGAATGCATTGTGAAAAAGAGCGTTTCATCCCAGATATATATGATTAATCACGATTAGACACGATTGACAGCACTACTTTTAATAGATTAAACTGTATAAGTTTCATGGTTTCAGTTAATCTTGCATACTATAAAGTGAGCTGGCATGGAGCCTCTGTGCTGCTCGATGTGTCTGAACAAGAAGGACTCATGTACAGGTGTGCATGTGAGGAATTATGCAACCATGCATGACGAATATCAGTCATTCATCATTTCACATCTGCTAGGCAACCAACTCAACTAAAGCACCTTCCCGCGTCCGGAGTCAGATTAAGACTTGCTCTGCTCTTGGCCAACAGCTTTAAAACAACATTTATGATGCGGGATTGATGAAAAACACTTCATCCTGTGAAAAGGATCAAGTTTTGCCTGATTCCATGATTTTTTTTTTAGGGTCAAACGCGTTCAGAGCAACATGAGGACAGGTGTATTTATGTGAAGTGTTTCCTCAAGAAAGTGAATTGTGATTTCTTGTTATCTTTAAAAGACAAAAAGGCTTAATGTGACCAATAAAAGTCTCTCATCTTGACATGTTCAGAAATCAGAGCCCTATAATTTCTGCGATGAGGAAAATGGGGACCGAATTGTGAAATCCGGTCATAAAAATGGAATTTACTGCAAAGTTCACGATTTCAATTAACTACACATGATTTTTGATTCTGAGTCCAGAAAAACTAAAATGGAAAAAACGGCCCTATAATGATATACGCCACATTGCATAATTCCAGCAGCAGGTCACAACTTTAAATTCCGTCCCACAACTCTAAGGAAGCACCTCTGGGAGTCTGACGGGGTCACACACGCTAATCCAGCGCTCGTCGAGTCATTAGGTCAACGACAACAGCCGGGCCTCAAAGCCTGATTCAAATTTAATGGCCCAAGGAGACCCGAGAGCACAGGAACAAGACGAGAGCGGAGGGGTCTTCACCCGGTCAGAGAACACACTAAACTGATACAGACACGTGTGTGTGTGAAAGCCGCTTAACATTAGCACGAGTCCCAGCAGTCATTGCTTTTATTAACGTCATAAACTAAACCTCAGCCTCATAAAGCTAAAGGCAACAAGGATCAAATCCCACCGCAGAGGAGAACTACACCCCAAATCAAACAGAACATCTCACAGTTTTCTTTACATTTCCCTTTAAATGTTTTATCCATCATATTTCTAGCAGCATTTTCAAAACGAAAGATTAACAAGTTGGGGCTTTTTAACAGACGTTGTACGCTGAGTTATGATCATGTGTGACAGGAGAACTTTTACATGACTTAAAGGTGAAAACTTGGACAACAGAAAACACAGTTTGAAAGCTATTTTGCCTATATAATGTGACGTATACATTATAAACATACTATGAGGAAAAAAAAAAAATACACAAATATATAAATAAAATAAATTTTATATATACATATAATTATATATTAATAACAAAAAATAATAATTATATTTATATCATACCTATAATAATTATAAATATAATATATGAATTTAAAATTATATAAAATAAATATATAAAAAATTATATATTTAAATTAAATATATTTAACACAATATATATTTTTAAATTTTATATTTTTAAATTTATATATATATATATATATATATATATATATATATATATATATATATATATACACACACACATACACATATATGTGTGTATATATATATATATATATATATATATATATTATATATATATATTTATTTATTTATTTTTTTTTTTTTTTTTTTTACACACACACACACACACACACACACACACACACACACACCCAGTCAAAAGTTTGGAAACATTACTATTTTTAATGTTTTTAAAACAAAGTCTCTTATGCTCATTAAGGCTGCATTTAGTTCATAATAAATACAGAAAAAACACTAATATTGTGAAATATTATTACAATTTAAAATTATGGTTTTCTGTTTTAATATACTTTAAAATATAATTTATTTCTGTGATGCAAAGCTGAATTGTCAGCATCATTACTCCAGTCTTTAGTCTTATAATTGCTCGGTAGATGCAATTATAATTCTGGAATTTAATATTATATTTTTTTTTCCCCCCTTTTTTTTATAATGGAAAATTGAAAGTGAAAATAAATAATTATATTTATATTATACCTATAACAATTATAAATATATTATATGAATTTGGATTTATATAAAATATATAATTACATAAATATAAAAATTAATAATAAATATATTTAACGCAATTACAAAATATATACACATTTATATTAATATAAGTATAAATATATTCGATATTACATATTCATTATATACAAGTTGTATATATATATATATATATATATATATATATATATATATATATATATATATATATATATATAAATTAATAAATAATTATATTATATTAATATTATACATATATTAATTATAAATATAATATGATTTTGGATGGATATAAAATATATAATTATAAATATAAAAAAAATTATATTAAATATTTAATAATGGAAAAATATCTATATACACATTTAAATAATAATTTAAGTATAAATATAATACATCCATTAAGTATAAATATAATTTAAATATAATGAATGTGTGTGTGTGTGTGTGTGTGTGTGTGTGTGTGTGTGTTTTATTTATATATATATATATATATATATATATATATATATATATATATATATATATATATATATATATATATATATATATATATATATATATATATACACAAATTTTTTTTTTTTTTCAAATTCACAATAAGGCCAGAAACACAAGAAAGAAAGTAAACAGGGTCTAAACTTCTATTTCATGCTGACCTTATTATGAAACAAACAGGACAAATATCCTTTGTTTGGTATAAAACGAAGCCGATTGCTTCCCATTACATGTGTTTGGCAGATAAGCATCTCTAGAAAGCCAAATGGACGAGATACTTGCCCTCTTCCACTTGGCAGTCGCTGAACGCACCGCAGAATCAGCGCCGGTTTAATGCCGGCAGTAAACGCTAATGAACGGTTGCTCAGATACGACACCGAAGTTCTGCGGCCGTTCTCCTTTTATAGCCGTCTGAGGGTATCACGGGCCACGTCTCACACACACACTTATCACACAACATCCCCAAAACAGGCTCGCAATCCCTGTAAACAGTGACATTTACATGAAGAGGGCCTTAATCTAAAACTTAATTTGAGCCAAGACTCGTTGCTTCTCAATTTAAACTGAAGAGAAGGCAGAAATGAGAGAACAGTGGCTAAAACACCAGACATGAGAAAAATAGAAGTATGGTGATGCGAATAATTACAGAGAAGCAGTTCAGAGTATAACTGATGAAGAAAAATGCCACATGTTGTTATCCGGACGTGAGTTATGCTAAACCAGACAAAATAAGACACAACATTCGTTTCAGTTCGGACGTGGACGGCAGCCAAACGCTTCCATGTGCGCCTCTCTAATTAGTTACATTAGCCACAATCAAACACAAACCAAATTAAGGTGAAATTCCCCATAAAGATGTCTGATGATAAACCCATGGATCATCATTATCCACTCTATGTCAAATGCATCCGTGTATTTGCGAGCGTGTTGTCAAAACAAGGCCGAAGGGAAGTTTCCGTTCCTCAATTAACAAAACTATCTACATTAAAAATGCATCATTTACTGCTTGTGCACCAAAACAGGTTCAATGTGGATCTACATGTGTGTTCAGCAACGATACGATCACCACAAACCTTCTGCCAACTGTGTTAAATGACTTATAAAACGTATCAAATGAGCTGGACTGGTTTGCATCGCCTCAAACCACAAACCCAGTTATTTCTGGTACTACTAATGCTGAATTTTGGCTCAATAAAAAGCCAAAAATGTAAAATTTGAAGAACAGAGATTCTCGCCTTATGAAAGCATTCCTCCTTTAACTGTGGAAAGATAATATTTGAAAGTTAACTTTAGTGGAACAGCTGCTTTTCCTCCATTAATCTTTATCGAGACTTGAAAACGTTACAAGATTTTGCTGTCAACGTACTGGGACCACACTCATGGAGTGACTCAAGGCAAGCCGGTGTTTTTTCCCCCCGGAGGGCCTCACACAGTCACACGGGCCGATTGAAATGCTGATGTGCTTCATTTTCAGCGGCTGAATGAATGAGCTTCTGGACGCTGCATTTTTCAGACGTCGAGTCACAGAGAGCCTGTTGTTAAAGGCGCTTGTTAAGGTGGTTTAACATCTCTTTAAAGGCCTTATATGGATCTGTGAAATTTCTCTCGCTGTCAAACATTCCAGGAGCGTTTCGGGACAAACCAGGTGTTTCAACATTGTGTTCCTGAAATACATCTCTTACGTCACACACAGACTACTTTATACAATAGAAGTACAAACACACTGAAGTAGGAATATTTGTCTTGAGAACAAGAGCCTGATTCCTTCTGGACACTATTTCAGGATCAGTGATTCACGACACTAGAACCTGCTACTGTTTCCTTAAAGAGCTGTTTTTACTTGATTCAACTCAAAGTACTTTTGTTGTTATAAATTAATGTATATAGGATAATTCAGCAATATCCATTTAATATCCATCCATCCATCCACCAAGCAATCTATTCATCCGTCTATCTACCGAGCAATCATCCATCCAGCAAATAAACTTCCACCGAGCAATCCATCCATCCATCCAGCAATCCATTCATCCCTCCATCTACCGAGAAACCATCCATCTATCCATCTGTCTACCGAGCAATCATCCATCCAGAGCAAATAAACATCTACTTAGCAATGCATTCATCCATCCATCCACCAAGCAATCCATCCATCATCTATCCATCTATCTACCGGGCAAATAAACATCTACCGAGCAATCCATCCATCCACCTATCGAGCAATCCATCAATCCATCCATCCATCCATCTACCGAGCAATCCATCCATCCATCCATCTACCCAGCAATCATCCATCATCTATCCATCTATCTACCGAGCAATCCACCCATCCATCCATCCACACATCCACCTATCTACCGAGCAATCCACCCATCCCTCCATCCATCTATCTACCGAGCAATCTATCCATCCCTCCATCCATCCATTGAACAATCATCCATCCATCCATCCATCTACCAAGAAACCATCCATCTATCATCTGTCTACCGAGCAATCCATCCATCCCTCCATCCATCTATCTACCGAGCAATCTATCCATCCCTCCATCCATCCATTGAACAATCATCCATCCATCCATCTACCAAGAAACCATCCATCTATCATCTGTCTACCGAGCAATCATCCATCGCAAATAAACATCTAATGAGCATCCATTCACCAAGCAATCCATCCATCATCTATCCATCTATCTACCGAGCAAATAAACATCTACCGAGCAATCCATCCCTCCATCTATCAACCGAGCAATGCATCCATCCACCTATCGAGCAATACATCCATCCACCGAGCAATCCATCTATCAACCGAGCAATCATCCATCATCTATCCATCTATCTACAGAGCAATCCATCCATCTACCAATCAATCATCCATCCATCCATCCATCTACCAAGAAACCATCCATCTATCCATCTGTCTACCGAGCAATCATCCATCCATCCATCCATCCATCCATCCATCCATCCATCGCAAATAAACATCTACTAAGCATCCATTCACCAAGCAATCCATCCATCATCTATCCATCTATCTACCGAGCAAATAAACATCTACCGAGCAATCCATCCCTCCATCTATCAACCGAGCAATGCATCCATCCATCATCTATCCATCTATCTACAGAGCAATCCATCCATCTACCAATCAATCATCCATCTATCCATCTGCCGATCAATCATCCACCCATCCATCCATCCATCCATCCATCTACCGATCAATCATCCATCCATCCATCCATCCATCTACCGATCAATCATCCATCCATCCATCCATCCATCTACCGATCAATCATCCATCCATCCATCCATCTACCGATCAATCATCCATCCATCCATCCATCTACCCATCCATCCATCCATCCATCCATCCATCCATCCATCCATCCATCCAGCAACTATCTGGATCTATCTGAAATGTGCTAGCAGTGCGATTACTAGTTTTTAAATATATCCATATTAATTTTCATTTCAGTTATGTCAATACATCAAGTTAAACTTAATGAAAATGAGAAATGTTGCTTTACAAGTTTTTTTTATATGGTGATGATAGTGATGATTAGGGTTGGGTATCGTTTTAATTTTAACAATTCCGATTCTGCTTATCGAATCCGGTATTTATCGATTCTCGATTCCGATTCCAATAGGAGCGAAAGCGCTGGAGAAAGTGGCGCGGCCGTTTTTAGACGCGACGTGTGAACGGCCCCAAACATGGTGCATTCCTTCAGATTAATGCCGTGTTGAAGCAAAAGTCAGTGCCGACTGTAATGAACTGCGTACATGCGTGATGAGATAAGGTCCTTGTCGCAGGTCCTAGCAGATAGATACAACTGTAAAACGCTCACTGCTGTTCACCGTGCGAGAATGACTGAAAAAAAGCCAGGAATCAATAAACAGAATCGAAATGCGCGCATCGTATCGAATACCCGGTTCTTTGAAATTTGGAACCGGTTCTAAAATGGAACAGGTTCTTGATACCCAACCCTAGTGATGATTGACTTAAACCTTGAGAGAAATAAACGGAAAAGCTTCCACATCTAATAGCTAATAATTGACACCTAATATGAGGCGCTTTATCCAGATGTGCTCCAGATGTGCCTAATGAATCCATCAAACAGAAGAACATCAGTATCAAGCCACTCGAACACTAGCAGGCTGTCATTAATGTTCCTGTGATCCCGGAGATCCATGCAAGAGAGTCTGGAACTCTCAGGTCGATCTCCATGGCAACACAAACAAAACAGAACATTCCAAAGCCGGAGAAGGAAGAAAGAAAGCCAGTTCTGGAGGAACAAACTGCAAGATCTTTCATTTCCATGGCTGTTACTGAAAGAAAGCTCCCAGAAACATACGAGAATAAAAGAAAACTTGTGAGGTGCAATGTGAATAATGAATAGTACTTTTGAAAAAAAACTGTTTTCAATGACCTCCACTCACATGACTCTAGTGAGCAGCCTAATAACAGTGGACTTATTCTGCAGGGAGTGGATTGAGATCACATGACCAGTTGAATACTGCTCGCTTTATCTCTGTAAGTCCACGGTTAGTGGACACTTTATAAATAGCACATTTATTAAAAGGCACCAAAAAGTTCAAGACATATCAGACAGCAAAACATCAATGAAATATCTTATTACCATCACAATTTAATTATCTGATTATACCAGTTTTTGCCAAAACAAAATAAAAAAAGCAAATCAGAAAATAAATAAATAAAAAATGCAATATAAAACAAGAAATATAAAACAATAAAAAACTAATATAATATGAATGTTGCCAAAACAAAAAATTAAAATAGAAAAAGCAAAATAAAATAAAATATAATGCAATATGAAATATATATTATATATATAAAACACAATAAAATAAAAATATAATATATTATGAATGTTGCCAAAAAAATAAAAAAAGCGATGCAAAATAAAATAAAGTATTATAATAAAATAAAAAAAAAATAATAATATCATAAAATATAATATAATGCAAAAAAAGCAATATAAAACAATAAAAATAAAATATATGGTATGAATGTTGCCCCAAAAAAAGACAAGCAAAGCAAAAATGAAATAAATAAATAAATAAAATGCAATTTAAAACAAAATAAATCTAAAACAATAAAAAACTAATATAATATGAATGTTGCCAAAACAAGATAAAAAATAAAATAGCAAAGCAAAGCCAAATAATAAAATATAAAATAAAAAAGCAATATAAAACAATCAAATAAAAAAATATAATATAATGTTGCCAAAACAAAAAAATAAAATAGAAAAAGCAAAATAAAATAAATTAAAATACAATGCAACTATATAAAACAATAAAATAAAAATATATTACGAATGTTGCAAAAATATAGAAAAGCGAAGCAAAATAAAATAAAGCATAATAAAAATACTGCAATATAAAATAAAAAAGCAATATAAAAATAAAATGAAAAAATATAATATGAATTTTGCACAAAAAAAAAAGAAGAGCAAAGCATTCTAAAAAGTAAATATATATAAAATAAAGCAAAACTAAATAAAACAAAAGCAATCTAAAACAATATAATAAAAAAATACTGTTCCTGAAACGGTTCCTTTACTTGTTTACTCCATCTGCACAACTGTCATTGGCAATATAAATGTATAACGTTTGTCACACTAAACTGAAACAGAGAAAAGATGCTGTACTCTTCAAAAAGATTAAACACAGAAACAAACCCTCAATCACACTTGTGTGTCTGTGATCGGTTAATTACAGGTCAACAGCATGTGTCGGTCGGCTTAATGAGAACAAGCCTGTTCAGTCTCTACAGACCCTGGAGAAATAAAACAGAGCCACAGTGGAGAAAGGTGACGTGTGACTGGTTCACAATGAACACAAGCAACAAATGAGAGTAGAAACTGTAACTGGTCAAACAGAATACATGACTTGATTGAATCTGATTGAAAGCAGCGTCACAGTATGAATGTCACGCGATTGTAAATGCAAACATGTATGATAACACCAACTCTTTATCTTCTCTCACCAGCCTAAATAAAAACAGAACGAGAGCTTGTTCAAAGTCAGATTAGACCCACACCACTTTCACCCGGCCTCCCTGGCAATGAATCCAAATGCTCGCAATTTTTAGCACACAAATTCACAAAAGCTGTAAATCAGAGAGCGGAGTGAGCCAGCCTGACATGACGGACGAGTTTTCATTCACTTCACGATTAAAACCAGATTGGCTCAAACTAATGCTCAACATGCTGCGGTCGCACGGATCGTGCTCAGATTTTACTGGGATTGGCATTCATGGAAAACTCTTTGCATGCTTATAAAACTCTTTCCTGTCAAATTAAAAGTCCCTGTAGAAATAACCCTAGAAACGGGGTCCGTTCCTTCAAAGGTTGCTAGGGGTTCAAATCAAAAGAGCAGAATTCCTGTTTCCTGTTGCTCTTTGTTTTTGACAGGAAATGACTCTGTAAAAGCCTGTAAAAGTCTATATTTAGATACAGGCAATTAAATCTGAATGGATGATTTTTGGATATAGATCCTGAAGACAGTCTCTTCAAGTCAAATAATTTTGATTTGTAAAGCGCTTTTTATAATAAACATTGTTTCAAAGCAGCTTCACGTGATGTTAATGTTTATAAACATCATGCGTTATAGTTGGGCGATAATATAGATATATTTAGCGACAATATAAACAATCAAACAGTTGAGATTTGCAAAGCAAAGCAAAACATAAAATAATAAAGCAATAAAATGAAATAAATAATAAAATAAAATAAAATAAAAATAAGCAATATAAAATAAAAATAAAATAAAAAATAAAAAAAGCAATATAAAAATAAAATAAAAATAAGCAATTAAAATAAAAAAATAAAAAATAAAATAAAAATAAGCAATATAAAATAAAAAATAAAAAAGCAATATAAAAATTAAATAAAAATAAAGCAATAAAATAAATAAATAAAATAGAAATACGCAATAAACTAAAATAGATAAATAAAATAGAATTATATATATATATATATATATATATATATATACACACACACACACACACATATATATATTTAAATAAAAATAAATCTAATAAAAACATTACTGTTCCTAAAAATGTACCCGTTTACCCCTTTACTCCATCTGCACTATTGTTATTTTGCACTATTATTGGCAATACAATTATATAATATTATTTGTCACGCTAATAATCACTATGAAGCTGCTTTGAAGCACTCTGTATTGTATACAGCGCTATAGAAATAAAGGTGACTTGACAGAATAAGGGACTAAACTGAATCTGAGAGTGAGAAAAGATCCTGTACTCCTTAAAAGGATTCCTTATATAGTTTTAACACAAACCCTCAAACACACACGTTACGCGTTACATGAGTGTACTATATGTGGTTGAAGATGTAAATCCGACTTCACATATAAAGCTGTGCGATGATATTTTCCGACGATTTAAGACGTCACATTTATTTCTAAAGATGGAACATTTATTTATGCCGACGATATAAATGATCAAGCTAAATAGTTCTTCTCAACAACCAGAACCTACTTTGGTATTATGGGCTGGACGATAGTCAAAGCATGATTTAGAGTTGAGTTTTCCTGTAAATGTCCTTTTTTATATCAGATCAAAGCGTTCGCTCACTTCCAAATGATTAGAAAGCTCAGAATCAGTACCTTAAGCGGCAAAAGCTGGACTGCTCCTCGACTCTTTCATCTTGGCTGAATATCTGAGTGATTCAGAGGCCAGAACAGTTGAACTTTCCCTTTGAAAGCAGAAGATGAAATCGAAAGATGTTGCTTCGCCTCAGTCTCCCAATTTTGTGTGTGTGTGTGTGTGTGTGCGCGCGTGTGCGCGCGTGTGCGCGTGTGCGCGCGTGTGCGTGTGTGTGTGTGTGTGTGTGCGCGCGCGCGCGCGTGTGTGTGTGTGTGTGTGTGTGTGCAAAACAGAGTGCAACAAGTGAGGTTTTTATGTGATCATATCTACTTCTGTATTGTTTAAAAGAACGTTGATTTCCCGATTCGTGCAATTATACAAATTTTTTTATGTTTGTTTACTGTGTTTTTATGGCTTTCTTTGTATGTTTGTTTGTGTTTGTCTATTGTGTTTTTGTTTGGCTTTCTTTGTATGTTTGTGTTTGTTTACTGTGCTTTTGTTTGGCTTTCTTTGTATTTTTGTGTTTTTATGGCTTTCTTTGTACGTGTGTGTTTGTTTACTGTGCTTTTGTTTGGCTTTCTTTGTATTTTTGTGTTTTTATGGCTTTCTTTGTACGTTTGTCTTTGTTTACTGTGTTTTTATGGCTTTCTTTGTACGTTTGTGTTTGTTTACTGTGTTTTTATGGCTTTCTTTGTACGTTTGTCTTTGTTTACTGTGTTTTTATGGCTTTCTTTGTGTGTTTGTCTATTGTGTTTTTGTTTTTATTTTATCTTTTATTTGTGTCTCCGAAGAATCTAGAGATTTTTACCAGTCAATATGCATATTATCAACACTGCACAAATTTTTATTGCAAAATGTTCAGATAAATAGCTGTCACTCTTTTGGTGCATTTTCAAAATCCACCTTCAAATCACAATTACAACAGCTCTGTACAATTACATTTCTCGTTTAATAAGGACTTGGTAAATAACCTCATCAGGACATGATTCAGTTGTTTCTTCTATTAAGTGTTTGTTCTGCTGCTCCAAACATTCACTGCAACTCTGAACGCCAGAGAACTGAAAATAGTCCATGTGGTTTCTGTGAATGTCGGTTTAATAATTGAGCCCTATGTTCTTGCTCCCAAAAATGACAAGTTAGAAAGTGCCACAAAACATCCACGCGCTCTCGAGTCAAAACCGCAGCGCTTTTGTTGACTTTTATATGCCGAAAGCCGCAGTAACCTTTCGCTGGAAGTATTCTGAGCTTTAACCACCATCCGCCAACTCCACAGAGCTGACAACACGCCCGGACAGACCGCTAAACCCTGGACACGGATACAACTGGAGCAGGACATGCAAGGTTCATATTCAGTGGGAAACGAGGACTAAAGCAGTAGATGGTAAAGAGGATGATGATTTATGCAGTAAAGACCTCCAAAAAGGCCCCGTAAAAGTGGACCAATCAAGTCTTCTGAAGTCATATGATAGCTTTGTGTGACGAACAGACCGAAATCTCCCAGATATCATTCACATGTGCAGATAATTATACCTGGTGCCAAGTTTGAGCATATGTGAAGAACAACTTCGATCACAAAGCTTCTGTATTGTATATTATGATTATGCAAAATATCTTTTGTGTTGGAAAAAGAAGGTTATGAAACATGACTCATTTTAAAGGTTTAACTACTCCTTTAATGCGCATCCTTAAACCTAGAAATCTACTGTATCATATTTGATACTAGGGATGCACCGATAGGATTTTTTGGGACCGATAACAATACCGAGTTGTTGTAGAAGAGTGTTGTTGACATGCCGTCATTTTACGCCGGACTGCTTCACAAACGAGGGTCAATTCAACACAAAAGATTAACATGACGACACATGCTAGTGGATGAGTTGAATCAACTCCACAGCAACTACATAAATTTATCCACTAACCATTCAGAAACGTCTAAAAGTTGTAACTTCTTCCTGAGTCTCTCCATCAGTGTCGACTCCGGTTTGAACAATGTAAGGCTGAACACCGTTACTGACAATCCTCATTTTGGCTGCGTGAGATTCTCCAGCTTTGTTGTTGTCGAGTGACTGAAGCGAGAGCTGTTAAAGCTCCGCCCTCTTCTGGAAAGGGGGCCGGGAGCAGCAGCTCATTTGCATTTAAAGAGACACACACAAAAACGGCGTGTTTTTGCTCACACCCAAATAGGGGCAAATTTGACAAGCTATAATAAATGAT
Source organism: Hypophthalmichthys molitrix (assembly GCA_037950675.1). NCBI lineage: Eukaryota > Metazoa > Chordata > Actinopteri > Cypriniformes > Xenocyprididae > Hypophthalmichthys > Hypophthalmichthys molitrix. The sequence goes on along the minus strand of CM075501.1, from coordinate 48,475,667 downwards.
CTGTGGGGGATTTTGAGCTGAAACTTTCCGGGGACACCAGGGACTATATTACATCTTGTGAAAAGGGGCATTACAGGTCCCCTTTAAAACTACAGAGCATAAAACTAAGCATTTAAATATCATCTTACTAAGACATATTATTGGCAGATATTGATCTAAGTATCTGCTATATCTGTTATAACAATGTCATTGGTTTACATTCCAAAGAATTACAATTTAATCACTCATTGTCCATATAAACATCAGCATCTGCAGCAGATTTAGTTTGGCCCTCTGAATAAAATTGAGCTGTTTTTTCCTTCATATTCTCACTATATCAATCAGACTACATGAGCCATAAAAGCCTGATGCATCAAATATGATACTTGAACAATGCGGTTCAATAAATGGTTTAAGAAAAAAACAGATCTTTCAGAGTATTATTTTATATGTCAGGCTTTACACAGGGTTAAACATTTAATCGAGCTATCTTACCCTTCACATTAAGTATAAGGCCTGTTAGTCGGGACTGTGCCAGACCAAAACCACTACTTTCAAACCAAAACCCTTCATGGAATCCTTGAGCTATTCATCAAAGACATTAGCCAAGGAAATCTGAGGCTGATGAAGCCCAATGGAAAGCATTCATTTTCCTGTTCACTTAAACGCCTCATGCTTATGTAACGCTAGATTATTGTTCTGAATGGAATCTCGACCTGCTCTTACCTCACACTCAAACACACACACACACACACACACACACACACACACACGTGTGTGTGTGAAACCTATACGGTATGTTCACATGCTACAAAAGCATTCCAAGCCTTCCTGTGTGCGATGGGTACGGCCGTAAGCAGAGCGAGGCTAAAAGAGTGCCATCAGGGAATAATATAGCGCTCAACACTGGCAGACGGCTAAAATTAGAGCATATTTGTTCAGTGTGTGTATCAAATGTCAAGCTGACAGAAAGCAGACAGCTTTGTGAGGTTAAACACTGATGGGAGGCGAGACGGACTCTTGACTGAACCAAACAGGGAGGGAAACTTCAGTAGAAGAAGCTGAAGAAGGTATCCGTTTCCGTCTGCTGCTGTAGTTAACGACACACAACGGAATTGTGAAAGGCCAGTTGCGTTATGCTATCTGTTACCATAAAAGGAGAATGAAGCGATTGGAAAGACAGGAACAGACTTTAAAAAAAACACCTACTGTTTTCCTTCCTCTGATAATCGTGTACTGGAGCTCTGGACCAAAACCTAGTGAGATGACTTGTTGTCTACTGACTAGATAGGCTGCTGTTTACCAAATCAGCATCTTAACTGGAACAGAACCACAAAAGTGACTCGATATCAGAACGTTTATAATTAGAGTTTGAACTGGCATCTTTGAAGGGTTAGTTCACCTGAAATTCTGTCATTAATAGTGTCGTTCCACACCCGCAAGACTTCCGTTCTTCTTCCAAAGACTGATGACAGAATGCGGTCAGATTTCCTTCCATTGACTGCCTTTGCAACTTCCAATTTGACGCTTCAAAAACTTCATAAAGAGATCGGAAGACTAATCCATATGATTCGATGGGTTTAGTCCAAATTTTCTGAAGAGAATCCATCGCTTGTTATGACGAACAGATTTAATTTAGGCTTTTACTCGCATGTAAACACTGATCAGCGAACATGAGCAGAAGCTCAACCAAACCTGCTACACACGCAAGAACAAACCAAATCCCTCGATTCATATGGATCTGCTGGGATACAGAGCAACTTGAAGTGTACATCGGAGAAGACTCGCTCCCTCAGTCAAAATCGAGGGGACGAGGGTCTGTCCATATAAACTTACCTCGTCCACTTCACGAATTGGAACGCACTTCAAAATGGTTGCAGGGATTCCCCAGAGGGGAAGTGCTTAGGGAAGTTCAGGAGTGCGTGTCTAAAAGTGGAGTGGAACGCAGCCCAGGTCAACATATACACTACCGGTCAAAAGTTTGGACACGGTAAGATTTTTAATGTTTTTAAAAGAAGTTTCGTCTGCTCACCAAGGCTGCATTTATTTAATTAAAAATACTGTAAAAACTGTAATATTGTGAAATATTATTACAATTTAAAATAACTGTTTTCTGTTTGAATACATTTTATAAAGTAATTTATTCCTGTGATCAAAGCTGATTTTCAGCATCATTACTCCAGTCTTCAGTGTCACATGATCCTTCAGAAATCATTCTAATATGATGATCTGCTGCTCAAGAAACATTTATGATTATTATGTTGAAAACAGTTTTTTTTTTTTTTTCTTCAGGATTCCTTGATGAATAGGAAGTTCAAAAGAACAGCATTTATCTGAAATACAAAGCTTTTGTAACATTATACACTACCGTTCAAAAGTTTGGGGTCAGTAAGAATTTTTATTTTTGTTTTTTTGAAAAGAAATTAAAGAAATTAATACTTTTATTCATCAAGGATGCATTAAATCGATCAAAAGTGACAGTAAAGATATTTATAATGTTACAAAAGATTATATTTCAAATAAATGCTGTTCTTTTGAACTTTCTATTCATCAAAGAATCCTGAAAAAAAAAAATATTGTACACAAATATTTTGTACAATTGTACACAATAAATGTTTCTTGAGCAGCAGATCATCATATTAGAATGATTTCTGAAGGATCATGTGACACTGAAGACTGGAGTAATGATGCTGAAAATTCAGCTTTGATCACAGGAATAAATTACTTTATAAAATATATTCAAACAGAAAACAGATATTTTAAAATGTAATAATATTTCACAATATAACTGTTTTTACTGTATTTTTAATTAAATAAATGCAGCCTTGGTGAGCAGAACAAACTTCTTTTAAAAACATTAAAAATCTTACCGATTCCAAACTTTTGACCGGTAGTGTACATGCAGGGAACAGAAAACACATCAAAACACAATGAAACTAAGCAGAACAAAACATAATCCTGACAAAAACTTTAATAGTATCTCAATGATACTAAAATAACACTGGCCGCAACACACAGGTAATGCAAAGTGTTTTCCAATCTGGTCCAAAAAGGTTAACTTTCAAACAATGTTTTATCAAGTTGTAGTAATTAATTATACATCCTTATATTCCAAATCTAATTGCAAATACAATTCAAATTTTGGAGAGCATTCCAAATTAAATTCTGAATGCCACACAAGCCTGGTACTTCTATGTATTTGACAAAAAAGTATAGTAATAAATCAACATTTCTCTTAATTGAGCTTGTGCAATGCATTCTGGGATTGCCCCTCTGTGAAGGACACATGCAATGTTGACTTCAAATTGGGCTAAAAGACAGGCATCGGTGTAAATATGCAGCCTGTACTTTCTGGAACAGCCTCTATGATGTTGTCTAGTTAAGCAGCACAATACGTTTCGTTACAGAGACTTTCTTTACATTGGCATCAAGTCATGCAAATCTAGAAAAGCAGTTCATCTCATGAATAGACCATAGCATCTGATTCAACACGCTTAAACGATAATGAAAAACGGTGCTGTTTTTATTGGAGTATTTCACAATGCTAGCATCTGATTAAACTTGCCTCTGTTACCAAGAGACGGGGTGTGTACTGATTCAGCTCACGCTAGTTAATCATTCACACTGAGATATGTACGAGATGATGATAAAAAGGCATTGCATAATGAAGCATCAGTCACAATCGCTTTGGTAACGTCATTCTGGGATGTCCGTCATTCATGAAACCATTTCGACAAGAAGTCACAAATACCACTACGTCACAATTACACACGACACGATTTGTTGTGAAGTTCAAAAATCAATTGTAATTGCTTATGTCCAGATTATACAATCAAAATGAAAAAAGACAGCAAGTTTGTTAAACACCTTTTATTTTAAAGAAATAAAATAATCAAGACTTTTGTGTTTTTGTGCTCTACTCGAGCAGGTTTTCCTGCTTGAATGTTGATTATTTTCCTCATATTCTCCATTGTTCAGCTCCTCTCTTCCCAGTCTGTCAGTAACCCTCTGTTCAGTTCCTGTCTCTATGAAGCCCCTCCTTCTGAAAAGCACAATGTGCTCTGATTGGTCGGCTGGAGCAGTGTGTTGTGATTGGTGTTTGGGAAATGCACCAAACCACCAGTTTCAACACACTACTAACTAACTCAACCAGGCCCCGCCCCTTTATTCTGCATATGAATTATTTAAATGAGGAATATTGTTACGTGTTCGTTCCCAGAAGAAACCTCAAGACTACAACGGAGGCGTTTCAGGGAGTTCAGAAACAGAATAACTGGGACTTTACAGAGCTTTTTCATGCATATAAACTCATTGTTTCTACACTATTGAACGGAAAGACTCTTTGTATGTACATTCGAATAATTTTGGCTCCTTCTGAACTGAAACAGCAGCAAAAGATAACAAACTCCCCTCCCTGATAAACCATTCTTGTCATTGCACACATTATTTATCGTGTTTTAACAGCCTTAGTTAAAATCAGTCCAAATAAACCATTCCATTCCCCACTTCAAGCCGGTTCCCTCCCACATCTGAAGGTCAGATGACTCCGAGAGGCCACGGACAAGCAAATATTATGAGGAAACAAAAGCATCATCGGATCATGGGAGCAATGATGCAGAGCGTCACCCACGGCATTCGCTCGCTGAGTAAATCCTTCACGCAGACATCCTTCTAGAGCTCTTAAAATAGTGTGTTAGTGTTTTGTCTAAGAACCAGAGGAAAGAACATATTAAATTTCATGTTGATAGATTGGGTCTCGGATGCATTTAGAAAAATCTCCTAAGGCTCATCTGTTATTCAAAGCAGACTCCAGAGCATTCCCTAGTTTTCCTTATTAACGGAAACAATTACACACAGAACAAAGGCTCTGAACGATCCTGAACAACTGTTTGGTCTGGAGGTTTAGTTGATCTATACTCTCACCACACGGTTAAATCAAACTCAGACCTCAGACAAACTTCTGCTTTACAACCTGCTGCGGCACATAAAGCTGTCAGGACGCTCCAGATCCAGGGTTCATCTTCTCCAAGAACATAATCAGAAACATCCACTCAAGTAAACAAATGACAAAACGCTTCCTCAACACATCAAACACGACTTCGGGACTTTCTGCCTTAGGTGCGAAACGTACTTTATGCAAATACATGAATGCAAACACTTCTAGCCATGCAAGTGCAATATCAAGTTTCAAAAACAAATTGACATTATACTGTAGCACATTTGTTCAGTTTCAATATATACATATGCATATATCTATCTATTATATACTATTATATCAAGTGTCTTATATCATTGGAATCCTTGGCTCAAGACGGACAAAATGCAATGTACAACATTTTCGGGTTATTTTGGATTTTTTGAAAAACCTACCTTTTGTCTGCTATGATTTTTGGCCCAACTGGAACCATATCAGATTCTCTGTAATAATTATCAAAAAACAAAAAAAAGCTGAAATTTTGATTCACGCTCACTAAGGGCCGCCAAAATGTTTGAAGTGGGCGGAGCCACTTTTACTAAAATGACTATAACTTGTGAACGGAATACATTTTCACCAAACTTGGCACACACATGTAAGAGCTCATTATATGGTCGCGTGAAAAAGGCTGTGGCGACTGGCCACTTGGTGGCGCTATAACGAGAAAAAAACTTGAAAATGGCTATAACTACTTCACCGTTAGTCCAATTGACTTGAAAATTGGCATGCAGTGTCTTTGTCCCATGCCATGACCGTCTATGAGGACGTTGACGTATATCTCAAAAAGCATGGCCGCCATCGGCCAATGAAGTTTGAGCAGCTATCAGACAAAGTTAACGGAGACCGATCGAAATGTGAGAAATTTCGAAGGGGGCGTCTTTGCGTTTTTCACATGCATAAAGGATTGTATATCGCATGATTTTTCGCACACACCCACGACATTCATACCACATAGTAGAACTCCTCATTCTGAGCAACTTTGCCTCTAGGACCGCCGCTGTCAATCAAATCGTTCGTTAAATATTGGAGATTATTTCGAAAACCAACTTTGCCAAGTTTTTGCTGAACCTCAATAACTGTTAAAAAGCTTTTAAAAAAATTATATATTTCCTATGGTAAATTGACTGTATTTGCTGTAAAAGTTCTCTCAAATTACAGATACTCAAACTCTCAACATATTTAGCTTCGTTCCTTTGAGTTTTGTTACTGCCACAGTAATGCAAGAAAGCATGCCAAGCACGTAGAACGGGACTGATTGCTTGCAATGTTTTGAACAAACATTCACGTGTGCATTTGCATAGAGTATGGTTCTGACCTTACTCATCTCTCAAAGAGCCGATCCCAGACTCTGGGACTCGCAGACAAAGGCGGCTCTGTGGTGCAGCGTCTGGCCCGTGACCATGGCAATATCAACACTTCACCGTCGCTCCAAAAGCAACACTGGCAGCTGCCGTCTCAACCTCCACCAAGAGATGAGATTAACAGCAGGTTCCTGATGACAAAGGATCGGTCTTAATGCACAGAGGCAAGCTGGGAAACCGGAGGCAGCGTCCCGGCCGGATCAGAGCACTAAAGCGCTGATGCAAAGTGACTTATCTGACTGACTCCAGCCGGCAGCGCTCAGTTTGTTGACGGTATGCGCTTTATAGGAGGACAAATCAAGATAACATCCATTAACCACTTCTGAAAATCTGCGAGGAGGTTTGACTTTCACAACGAGATTCGCTGTCAGACTTTAATTCTTTAAGAAGTCTTACACATGAGAGTCGTGTTACTCCAGTTGACAGTGACTAAGTTTTATTGTTTTATGACCTGACGCCTTCAGCTTTTATGTTCCTGATGGGTAATAAATCAAACGCTGAATCTCTTTCTCTCGAGTAAGTCACACTGCTCTATGGGACCAAAAAGACTCAAAGATACAGAGAGCCGTATCTAATATTCCTGTAATATCTATCCCTCAGTACTGTAGGAAAGGGCAGATGGATTATTTTTAATGATTTGCACATTTGTTCAAATTCAAAAACAAAAATGGTATGACCAAAAATCTGTATTTTTTTTTAGATTCTGGCGGTTTCACGGTATGTCACGTTTTTTTTTTTTTTTTTTTTTGGCATATTTTAGTACAGGGAATATATTATATAAACAGTGTAAGGACAAATAAAAATGCTTTTAAAAATGTAATCAAATCAGTTCATAAAGCTAACAATTTAGTTTAAAACGTAATCAAATTAATTTAATTAAATTAATAATATTAATAAGTAGGCTAAATTTTTACTGTGCAATATCTGTAATTTCAATGAAGGCCTTTGAGTTTGTGTTTTAATAAACGGTGTAATAACTTTCCTAGAAAAAGTCCTAGAAACAAAAGGAATTTTCAGAAAAACCTTCTTTTTCGAACGCCTCCTAGAGCGTTTGTCCAATTTGCAAGAAATATGGTATGTAGCATCTAGGCAAATAGTTATTAAAAGATTTTTGATGGACCAATCCGTTCTCATAAAGCGTGTCAACGAATTTAAAGGCGAGTACGCAAAAAATGGATTTGATGCGGTATCTTCGCAATGATTTGGTGTATTGACACCAAACTTGGTATGTGTCATTACAGGCGTGACTTGGGGGTACATGCACAGTATCGTCACAGCGCCACCTACTGGTGCCGATAGGAAAAATGGCTATTTTTGCTTATAACTATTGAATGCCTTGTCCTAAAAATCACGAGTCTCCTTAGATTCCTTGAGGCATGCCAAGTTGAACGATATCCAATTTTCTTTGGTCGGCCATTTTGGGCATCCGCCATTTTGAATTTTGTCATAAAATGCTGTGTTTTATGAGCGCATGAATGTATCGTTACAAAACTCGGTATGATTCATCGAGGCCATGTTCTGAGAGGACCTGTAAAGTTTAAGGTCAGCACCTCCTAGTGGTCAAGAGACATAATGAAATTTATGAAAATGCTTATAACATATGAAAAATTCAACATATTTTCATTTAACTTACATCATTGGATTTGTTGCCATATGCTGAGTCCTACGATACCAAATTTGCCATATTCTACCATACTTACTGTCCGCCATATTGAATTTTATTCAAAACCTACTTTTTCGAACCTCCTACAAAATTTGTACGAAATTTGGTACGTGGCATCTACAGACACTCATGACAAAAAGTTATTAAAAGATTTCTGATAGACTCAACCGTAGTTTTATACTGAGTCAACAAATCTGACTGCGAGCACGCAAAAACGGATATGCGGCTGCATCTTTGCATAAGTTTTGTATATTTACACGAAACTTGGTACATGTCATCACAGGCATGACTTGAGGGTGCATGCAGAGATTCGTCATAGCGCCACCTACTGCTCAGAAGTTATAAACCATGTTATGTTATAAGTGCTTTAACTGATGTAATTTAAACGGCTTCATCCTAACCTCATGATCACATGTCCACAAATATTTCATTTTCTGCCCTTATTCGGCTTGACCCCGTAATTGCAACTATATTTCATTATTTTTGTTAATATTTTGATATATATATATATTTTCTGTTTTTATTTTAATTTTGAAGTTTTTGTAATTTTGTTGTGCGTGTTTGTCATTTCCATTAGTTTCAGTTTTTTATATCTATTTAGCTTTTAATAAGTTTTAGTTGATTTATGTTAGTACTTCAACTTAAATGATGAGAAATACTTGAGAAACTAGCTGAAATAAGGAATATTATTTCAGCTAATGTACAAATATAAATAAATAAAACAATTTTTATTTTAATAAATTGAAGTACATCATATATTAACCTCCAAGCATGTTCAGAATTACGATACACCATTTACAGAACTAATTTAAATAGACTTTATATTTCAGGGATTCATTTGTATATTTTTTAATCTGTAAAATGCAGGTGACATTGGCAGTATATTGTTTTTTTTCACATTGCATTGTTGTGAAATACTTAAAATAAATAAAAATAAAAGAATGAATGCCTAATGCAAAAAAAAAAAAAAAATGAATTGAATTTAAAAAAAAAAAAATGCACCAGTCACTGTGTCAGAATGGCAAAAAAGTTACTTAATACTCTTAAGTAAGAGCAGATGGGCTTATACGATTTGCGGCGAAAGCATTTATGATATCCGTATGAAACTCAAACAGCAGTTTTGGCTCGCCGTCACGCTCGTAAAGTGGGTTTGTGCGACTGCGGCATGTGTTTCAGGCCTCGACACATCCAGGGTGCGGCTCCAGTGATCAGCCGGCTGGCATGAATCAATCCAGCGCTGAGGAAGGAGAACATGAGAGGAAAATCTTTCAGTATGAATCAAAAAAAAAAAACCCAGAGATAATTTCGCCCCAAAGCTGAAAAGTTTAATGTGACCAGACCAAATAAGGGATAATATGGATCTGGTTCCAGAGTTTTCCGCTGCTGGTGTCAGTCCCTCCATCTCCCCCGCTCTCAGCTGCCCGGAGAGTATAAATAACTTCCTCTGACAGGAAGAGCCATTATCTCCCAGAGGAGCTTTGCTGTAAAAGCGTCACGGTCCTGCTCGCACGGTTCCACGTGTCCTACAGGCGGATGAGGCACAAGACCACTTCATTCGGTTGAATTAGCCTCAGCCAACATCTGCGCACCCCTTCTGAAAACATCTAGAGGAGCAATTAATACATCCATCATGCTCATCACAGCCGGGTGAGAGCGGTCAAAGTGCGGCGTTAGTAAAATTACTCATGAAATGTTTATTGTAGGGATGTCTTGAGCAGATCTGAAGGATCGTATCGGGCTGATTAAGCATTTTTTTTTAACAGACACAACCAGATAATTTCCATATTCTTTATCAAGAGCAGCGCAAATTTGCTCGCAAACATGCAGAGCCGATGATAATCATGTACAATATGGGTTAAGACATGCTTTTTTGGGCATTAAATAATGGAGCAAATACCAGTAAACTGACTAGCACAAACCATAGTAAAATCACGTTGCGTTATTGATTTTAAAACTCTCCTCCCATGAATACTGCGTGTGAAAGGGAAAATCCTACAAATGCATATCCAATAAGGTCAGCCGCAAAAATAACCCTGTCCACGCCTTTTCATCGCTAGTTTCTCATAGTAAATCCTGACAGTAGCACTTGACATTTGATATTCAACAGTGCTTTGATCTGCCGACATTGACACTATTCTTTAAGAGCTGCTGTGCAGCCTAAATTATATACCAGTTATCAATGTAAAGCTGCTTTGACACAATCTGCATTGTAAAAAGCGCTATATAAATAAAGGTGACTTGACTTGAGTAGATTTTTAACGCCAAAAGAGGGTTTGCGCTAAATCTGGCCCAATATTTCTTGTTTGTGTTACATTTTGTAACGTTTACATTAATACACAAAAGTTTGAGGTCTGTGAGATTGAAATGATTTTGAAAGTCTCTTCTTTCAAAATATAGTAAAAATAGTGAAATATTTTTACGATATAAAATATCTGTTTTCTATGTGAATATATTGTAAACTGTAATTTATTCCTGTGATCAAAGCTGAATTTTCAGCATCATTACTCCAGTCTTCAGTGTCACATGATCCTTCAGAAATCATTCTAATATGATGAAACATCAAGAAACATTTCTGGTTATTATCAATGTTGAAAACAGTTCATATTTTTGTGGAAACCGTGATACATGTGCTTTTTCAGGATTCTTTGATGAATAGAAAGCTCAAAAGAACAGCATTCATTTGAAATAGAAATATGTCTTTCCTGTCATTTTTGATCAATTTAATGCGCCTCAAACTTTTGAACGGTGGTGTACTTAAAATGTTTAAATACAATATAATTTAAGTAAAAAATGAATAAAAATGAAGAATATGACAAATTAAAATGTGTACAAAAAAACATGTTTAAACATTGGGGTTCAAACAACAAAGGCATTTTTCCAAAATATCTCATGAGAGTAAATAATGACAGAATGATCATTTTTGTGTGAACTATCGCTTTAACTCGGGCCGTTCAGTTCTCAATCCACCCCAGGACTTACTCTTTTTCTCTTCGGTCATTACACAGTGACGTGTGCATGGCATCTGAGGCCACTCTTTCCACTCGGTGCCCAGTGGACAGCCAAGCCGCAATGCCATAAAAGGCCTTCCTTTGTGGCGAAGCAGCAGATAACAAGAGACATATACATCCCAATATCTCAACATCCCACAGTTTCCGCTCCTGTCACTATCCATTACACACGATTGAGCCCTGGATGTGCAGAGCAACAGGTTAAAGCAGAGCAGTACCAAATCACCCATGAGCAAACAACAGAAATACGATTACTACACTAAGCATTCATCAGCGTACGGCTTGAGAAAAGCCATGCCAGCATCTCCTCACTTAAAGCACGCCAGCCAGTGCTGACTGCCAAATCCGAGCTCGGATTTATGGTTGCAGTGCTTCCAGACTGATATTCCTGGGGTTTAAAGTCTCCACTTGAGTGTTAAGAGTGCAGCTGGCGCTCCTGTGCTACGGATTCATCTCCATCGCAGATGATACATAACGTCCCTCTGAGGCCGGAGTTGCATGTGGAAGCCAGGTGAGAGACCTGAATTTGGGGGCCGTTCATGGACATGAAGATCAATGGGAAATAAGCTGAATAAATGAGCCAGATGGCCTGCGTTTAAGCAGAACTGATGGGTGAGGTTTTCTTGGCAAATAATATATCCGGCAACCAAACGCATTAACTTAGTGTCTTACTTGGACTTTATATGCATTTCCTGCAGCCGCAAACAGATGCCTGTTTTTTCTGGTGGAAATCCTTTGGTAATACAACCTCTAATGTGCTATATTAAAAGTAATATCCCTGAATGATATTTTAAAATTTAAGTCAACATGCAACTAATTTTAAGGCCATAAAGTGACGTGTATCGAGTGAAATAGTATATGTAGTAAAAATAAAAATTGTCGGCCAGGACTTGAATTGATGGGAACAGAAAGGAGTCAGACCTAAGAAATGTTTGCATTGCCAATAGCCTTATGTGACATCATCCAGTGTTAATCTAGTCAACAAAATGACTCTCAAAAATGTTAGTTGATGAAGAGCTCTTTGATTTTTGTCAATATGTAAATATACAAAATTTTTCCTCATCATCTGCACATGTCTTGTGTGGAGTGCCCCAGGGGTCTATTTTGGGACCTTTATCGTTTTCCCTTTATATGCTTCCCTTGGCGCAAATTTTTAGAAATACAACATTTCATATCACTGTTATGGGGATGATTCTCAGTTTTACCTTCCAGTAAGGCTTTACACCATTGTTTCATTTGATGCATTATTGAAATGTGTAAAGTCAGACCTAAGAAATGTTTCCATTGCCTTATGTGACGTCAGCCAGTGTTAATATAGTCAACAAGATGACCAACAAAAACATTAGCTGACGAAGAGCTCTCTGATTTTTGTCAAAGATAACAAAAATGAGATGTGCATCATGATGACAATCAAATTAATCAAATTAATACAATGTTGACCAAAATTTCAGTGTCCGGAAAAAAAATCTGGATTTTTTTCAAATAATCCAATTATATGGGCAATGAATAAGAAAAAAAAATGCGCATTTACACATTGTTTTTGTTAAAGTTAAAAATTAATGTATGTCTGAATTTTATCCGTTGGATATTTATTGGATCAATGAGACCAGAATACAGTCAGACCGGAGCGTTTGCATTGCCAATAGAGATAATAATCACGATTTTTGTTTTTGTTTAAAATAGATTTTCCCACGCTTCTAAATAGACATCTAAACAAAATACCATATAATTTAATAGATGTTCTGACAAAATGTTAATTGCTGCAGTCTATTTAAAAAAAATATATATTTAATTAATTTGAGTTAATTATTTAAAAACGAATGATTCAATGACTCACTTATAAAGACTTCACTTGTTTCATTACTGGATGAATCAACGTTTTTGAACGAATCTCTTGAATGAATGATTCAATGACAAATACATATTTTAATAGTCACTTGTCGCCACATTCTTTTGAAGTTACTTTCAAAAGGTGATTTACTCTATTTTGATCACTTCCGTAGACATCAGTGTTTATATCTGAACTATAAACTTTTATCCAGTACTTCTGTTATAATCTGAATTATTGCAAGACAGAAATAATGATACTGTGTGGTTGAAAAGATTGTTTGTGAAGCGGTTTCATATCTATACATGACAACAGCTCTCTCTGGATCATGAATGTTCGCTGTGATCGTACTTGTCAAAGGTTAAATAGACAGAGCCGAATCGTTGTTAATCAGGAACAAGATTGTGATCTTGATTCAAACACCGATGCAATCTTTTAAAGATTAATCAAGCAGCTCTAGCCAACAGCCAAAAAAAGCAAAAAAAATTGTAATTCACATTGTTGAATCATTCACAGTTATACCAGGAAAATGTATTAAGAAAACAATTCACATAAGCTTCCTATAGTCCTTCCATGCATCGCCTGAGACGCTACTGAAAAATATGAATACAAGCACTGTTCATACAGGATAAGTTTTTAAGAAATAAATACTAACAACAGGAAAGACTACAGGTAGAGAGAGAGAGAAACAGGGACGATCAGCTCTCTAAGTAAGTGTGAGCAACATAACAGGGTCCATGGCATCGTGCCATCCCGTATCATCACCCAGCAGCCTGATGGCACTCGCTAGACAACATGCTGAGAATGCACCGATCAAAAAAAGAACAATATGTCTCTCATGCACCTATTACTGACATTTAAAGGGCCATTTAAAGTTTGCATGACATGTAAAGGTGACACTCACTTTGGAGATGGTGAGAGGCATGCTGAAGTCCCTGCCGCCCTGAAGTCTGAAGCCCCATGGGGAAGGTCCGATCAAGGACACGCTGTAGCTGCTGCTCATGGTGGGCCGGGTCACTGTCGCTGGGAGGCCGAGTACTAAAGTCCAATTCACAGCCTGAGAAACCAGAGCAAAGACTTGTTGTTAAAACAGGAGACAAAACATGATCTACTGAGGTCTTTGACACCTAAACATTGGACTTTGGAAGCATCAAATTAAGTTAATATGAAGAGTTCAGTTGCAAAAACCTCTAAGTCCGTCTGACATCTTTTCTTTTAAATGAGCATTTTTAACCAGGCTCCTATGTTTAGGTTTAGTAATTTCACTTTAAAAGGCAATGAAAAGGTTATAAGTCAGTTCTTGAAATGCCTTGTTTTCAAAAATGTGACTTTAGTCAATTCATTGGTATTTAACAAATTTGACTGTCTTTTGTGTCCATGCATGCTTTTTTTGCAAAATCAATGGACAAAACATGATAAACACTTGCAGCTCGGCAAATGAAAGCCGGCTCACATGCACACCGTCATTCATCTTGAAATCATAAGATTCGATTCACGTCTTCTGACATCTTCTGGTATATATATTTTTAATGTTTTTAAAAGAAGTTTCGTCTGCTCACCAAGGCTGCATTTATTTAATTAAAAATACAGTAAAAACAGTAATATTGTGAAATATTATTACAATTTAAAATAACTGTTTTCTGTTTGAATATATTTTATAAAGTAATTTATTCCTGTGATCAAAGCTGAATTTTCAGCATCATTACTCCAGTCTTCAGTGTCACATGATCCTTCAGAAATCATTCTAATATGATGATCTGCTGCTCAAGAAACATTTATTGTGTACAATATTTTTTTTTTTTCAGGATTCTTTGATGAATAGAAAGTTCAAAAGAACAGCATTTATTTGAAATATAATCTTTTGTAACATTATAAATGTCACTTTTGATCAATTTAATGCATCCTTGCTGAATAAAAGTATTAATTTCTTTAATTTCTTTTAAAAAAAATAAAAATAAAAATTCTTACTGACCCTAAACTTTTCAACGGTAGTGTATAATGTTACAAAAGCTTTGTATTTCAAATAAATGCTGTTCTTCTGAACTTTCTATTCATCAAGGAATCCTGAAAAAAAAAAAACTGTTTTCAACATTGATAATAATCATAAATGTTTCTTGAGCAGCAGATCATCATATCAGAATGATTTCTGAAGGATCATGTGACACTGAAGACTGGAGTAATGATGCTGAAAATTCAGCTTTGATCACAGGAATAAATTACTTTATAAAATATATTCAAACAGAAAACAGTTATTTTAAATTGTAATAATATTTCACAATATTACAGTTTTTACTGTATTTTTAATTAAATAAATGCAGCCTTGGTGAGCAGAAGAAACTTCTTTTAAAAACATTAAAAATCTTACCGACTCCAAACTTTTGACCAGTAATATATGTGTGTGTGTGTGTGTGTGTGTGTGTGTGTGTGTATAATATATATATATATATATATATATATATATATATATATATATATATATATATATATATATATATATATATATATATAGATAGATAGATAGATAGATATAGAGAGAGAGAGAGAGAGAGAGAGATGTACCTGTCCAATTGATTGAACTGGAAAATGTTACAGGTTTCTAAATAAATCCGGGGACAAGATGGTTCATAGTCCAAATTTATCTCTTAAGTACAGATAAAACAAAAGAGCAATCTCTATTTATATAAACGTGACAGGAGGGGGAGCAATCGTGTTGTGCACGAGGAAGTATTTTAAGAGCTTACGGGTGAGCGCCACAGTTGTTGTTGAGGTAAAACCCTGGTAAAATCCAGCACAAGCCAAATAGAAACATTCCAGAGGAACGGATTAGACTCTGGGGGTCTCGTTCAGGAATGTCCCACGGCCACAACCGGGATGCTTTTAGAAGTTAAAAGCAACATCATTCACCTGCTCTCCTGCCTTTTAAAGACTGAGAGCGACCACACTACGGAAAATATTCCAAATTCATTTCAAACTGACCTGGTTCTTTCCACACCCTCAAATCAGATCTCATTCATCTCCGTCAAACTCTCGGACATGCTTATTAATGTTTATTTATATCATGCTGTGGATTTTCCATGCCCTGTTATAAATTGGACATATGGGATGACAACAATGTGGATGACAACAAAGCCAAGACGATGCTAAACAGGTGAAGTAGCTGAACATGCACAATAACGCCAACGTTAGCATTACCAGCCAACTGTTTAATGACTGAATAACAGAGTTGCATGGAAATGAGAACGTGAACCTCAAGAGTTTCTCAAAGATGAGTGTGCATCATGTTATATATGTGACTATGGAATGAGTCAGTGAAGCTGATGCAACCCTCCTCTGGAAGCTCTAAGGGTGCGGCTATAGAGAACAACATGTATTGAGAACATCCTGAACAGAGAGAATAAAGCGATTTTCCACGCCTGAAGCAACTAGGGCTGTGTGTGTTTGCCACACAGGCTTCATATTTACTTATCTTATCTAGATCAACAACAGTATTGTGATTCAGACAGCGTTAGAATAACGTGTAGTTAGTCTTTAGAGTGAAGAACATCCATCTCTTTAATTTATGATGGACTTGCTGCACTGCGACATGAACTAAAGTCTATTAGATTATTAGGTCTCATTCACTAATCATGCGTATGCAAAACGTACACTGGGTGGCCTTATAATTGCTAAGCCGTTAAAATTGGATCGTTTGGGCATGTTTTATGCAAGTTACTAATTTCGCTCATTTAGAAATCGTTGTCATTCACATAGGCAGACATTTTTTGTGAGAAGTTCTCCTGTGCGAACAAATATTAAATAATCCGTGCAATTATTGGTGAATGAGACTCATTGTTTTTAAAATAATCATTCCGTGTCAACTCAACCACAGGTTCCTGGCTACATTTTTTTGATTTTGATCAAAAACCATCAAGGGCCTTTAAAATGAAGATACCAAAAGAAATGTTTGTTAAAAAGATATTAAGAAATACTTCTTGAGTTACAGTCATGCAAACTTGGGGCAAAAAAACACAAGAAGTGCTTTTTGCCATTTCTGAACTGTCACCGTTGGCATATAATGAAACAAAGATTGCTAAAGTCAACAGATTGTACTAACAGACCTACCAATCTCTGTGTAAAAATTAAATAATGATGCTGCCATCTTTCTAAAGTCATTTTTACCCCCCTACTATACTGAAAATTGACCCTACTATACAAAATAGTGTATTACTCAGTAAATATACATCTGAGACATTTAATATTTTGGCTTTTATCACCATTTATGTTTATCTTTCTTCAGAAAAAATATTAACAAAATCAAAAATTTAAGCCAGGGAAGTTTCCAAAATGATATGTCACGCTCCAAATTCTTGTTTCAAGAGGAATTACGTCAGAACGAAATAAAGAATTACATCTATCAAACCATTTCAGTTGGTTATTAAGCGCATAATATTATTAGCAGTTGGTTACTTTTGAGCTCAAAAATGGCCAGTCAAATACAAAACAACTTAAGATTAAGACAACACAGTGTTTAGAATATGTCCCATAATGCCTCTGAAATGGACGGCATAATATGTCCGTCACCATATGAACTAAAACCAACACAGCTTTCCACTGATCTGTCAGTCACGGTTGGTTTTCTTAAGGTGTAAACGGAGCCAGGCACGGCCTGGAAAACGGAAAGCCTTGTGTGTCCTGCCAGCCAATAAAAATGCTGCAAAACATTTTATTTAGTGAAATAAAGTAACTGTACATTTCAGACTCCCAACACTCTTAAAAACAAAGGTTCCAAAAGGGCGTTTTTGTAGCAATGCCATAGAAGAACCTTTTTAGGTTCCAATTTTTTTCTTAGTCTGAAGAACATTTTAAAATCTTTTTTCACTATAAAGAACCTTGTAAAGGTCCATGGATGTTAAAGGTTCTTCATGGACCCATAGATGCCAATTAAGAACCTAAAAGTGAATTTTAGCTCAAGATCAAAGCCAAACATCATATTGGCCAGAAACAGCAGAACTTTCTATTTTCTGGAAACTTCCATTTAACTGAGGAATTACCTAATTCTACATCCATCCAACCACTAAAATAACGTGCATATGACAGCCGTTAAATCACTGCATGTGTAGACAGGGTTGAGCTACCGATCCATAGGTGGTAATTTAGGAATTTATTACACCAACAAGGCTGGACTTTCAGTGCAACATGTGACAGTTTAATGTTTACCCACTGATCTCTGAACCTAGAAACGACCAAACTGACCCGTAAACATTCTCAGACGCTGCTCTGTTTGATAGCCGGTTGGTTAGTCAGCTGCGAAAGCATTCTAAGCTTCCCTGTAAAACACAGGTGTGCTTTGTAAACGCTGACCAACTAATGATTATCATTTATGGAGAGTTTCATTGGTTCTCTTGCGTAACAGGGAATGCACCTGGACAAAAAGTCCTTGTGTTTAACAAGACTATATTATTAAAGAAGCCCAATGCTGAAGTTCCTACAAACTTCACCTGCAGACCGGAGACACGGAGCCGCACCCGGCCTGGGTTCTGTTCAGGCGTGCTGGATCACGTCTCAATCCTATTGCATGGGCCGGTTTGGGGGTGTTGGCAGTGTGCTTCTATCACACATACATTCTGGGACAGATCCTATTTCTGATGGAGCACTTCCCCCGACATCCCTAAAGTAGATTTCATCAAATTTAGCTCACTTCAGGGGACGATTTCGTAACAAAATATAGTATAGTACTCACTTTTACCACTAACTGCTTAAGGTCACGGACCGGTTAGTCATCTGGAACCACCAAAAATACATTAAATTATGCTCACTGCGTGTTAGTTAGCCAACATCATTATTATCCACTTGAAAAGGTGTCATTCTCATGCCTCAAATGTCTGTTATTACGGCAAATTTCAACCCCCTGCCAGATTATTACCCCCCTAGTTTTGGTAGGTTTATGAGTAGGGGTGGGGGAGGGGTTAGGATTAGGGGCGGGGTTAAGATTAGGCAATCAGGTAGCGACTTCAACAAGGGGGGGTATTAATTTGGCATGTGTCTCAAACTTGCCTGTTGTGCCGAATTTCGACCCCCCTGCCCCATCAGTTTTAGAGCAGAATCAAACTCGCATCATGAGGACTTCTAAAGTGAAGCACACATAATCACACTCTTTTCACGTTACGTATTAACTTTTCCGTTTTGTTTCTCATTTAAAAGAGCTACTCTCAAGGACAGAATATTAACACCCCATACAATGACAGTGTAATCAAATCTCTACACGATGTTCCTTATCAAATACATCCCAGTGCTGAAATAACTGTAAATCTACGTCACTTATTTAGCTCTGTTGTCATGAAACTTCATGAGAGCTAAAGCAAACCACTTCCTCGTTGAGTCAATCACAAACCGCTTTATCTTTCATAACTGACACAGCGCGCAAAAAAAAAAGAAAGAAACCCAACCGACAAACAAACCTTAATTCAAAAGTTAACCGTCAACCACTGATAAACATTACCTTAATACATAAATATTATTTTTACGTATTAATATTTTCACGATATAAATCCTCTTTATAATAATTGTTTATAACTAACAAGAACTTTAAATCGGATCAAATTAAGGATTTTTTTTTTTCCGCGCGAATCGTAACATTATAAACTTCATTCGCGTCTCGTCTCGCGCTGAAGTCCAGAAACACGCGTGTTCATGTCACTCACCTCAGAGGTGCTGTGGAGCCGCTGTGGAGTCAAACTGTGAGTGAGGAAAGAGAAGGCAAACGACTTTAGAAACTCCAGCCACAGTCTGACTGACTTCCGCCCCTTTAACACTCGCTGGAGGAAATTCTCTCAGCGGCACTGACGCTCTGACGTCACGATGATGGACAGGCTGAGAGGCTGACAGCACATAAGGGGAATAGATCGAGTTATTTCTTTATTTTATTAGAAGTATTTCCATTTTCTGACGGAAATGTGAGAGGAAAAACATTGTCTGATGTCAATTCTAAGAACAAACAAACTGAGTTTCTTTCATAATGCGTCACATAGGACTTTTTTTAAACTAACTAACAATAACTTATGTGCTGTGATGGAATAAAGCTGTAACAATCCAAACATGTCATTGCACATCTATGCAGGAGACGCCCGGCTAATGCCAGTGTTAGTGACACAATGATCAGTCTCAGCTCAAGGTGATGTCATTTTTTCCCATCTTAGCCTTTATAAGAGTGAATGTGCATGCCAGGAATACCGGCAAGTTCCTCCTACTTGATGACATCAAGTGGTGACTTGCTTCAGAACAAAAGCATTAGACGCTATTGTGTGTTATTTTGCACAAAAAGTTCAGGTTGAAGGACTGACTTCACTCAGAGTACTAGTTCAAATGGTGTGGTCAAATACTGCCATCTACTGGCCAAAACATTAGTACAAACATCACTGCTCTTACGAAAATATATAGTTATAGTCAAATACAGTTCGTGTGTGATAAACAACCCTGCTGGAAAAATCCAGCTAAAACCAGCCTAAGCTTTTTGTCTAACCAAAACCCCTCTAAAACCAGCTATGACCAGCTAAAACCAGCTTAGGCTTTTTAGCTGGATTTTTCAGCAGGGAAAGTAGTGGTTCTCAACTATGGGTATGGGAATGATGCTAAATGCAAATAAAATAATACAGCTAAATCTCAACTTTTAAAAGGGAGGAGAAAATTTACTATAGAGCATTCTAGAGATTTGCAGAAGCGCGAAATGTATCTTTATGAGACCGGTGTTTACGTTTCAGCCAATCAGGGAGCGCTACTGGCCGATCGTTAGTTATATAATTAATATTCATGAGCTCAGCTTCGCCTCACATTTTGCGAATAGTGTGTTTGTGTTAAAGTTTTTTGCAATGAGTTATGTACTTATCTCCCAGAAGAAGAAAAAAGTCAGAATATGTATTAACATTATTTTTCTTTATCACAACTGAAATTCTCGTATTCAGTACATTGTTAATCTTTTTATTATACTTGGCAATTTTATATTCACAAATGCAAAATTTTGGGTTAAGACCCGTTCACACCAAGAACGATAACAATATAGTTCTAAAATTAGATCTAAATGTAAAAGAATAGCACTGTCCACACCACAGCAATAGAGAAACGATATCATTGGGATCACTTTCAGTTTCAGAACGATTTTTTTCCAGCTGCTGAACGATAAAACAGACAGCCAATCAGATTCGATTCTAATTTAAGGGCTCGCGCATTCAAAATGGCGGACGACATTGCGGAGAATTTAATCGGCAAGGTCCAGAAAAAGCCACCAGTTTGACAAGTCAAACTCCCTTTTCAAGGATAGTTTAAAGAAAATGGATATATGGAAAACAATCAACAACAAAAAAAAAAAACAATCGGTCATACCCTCGGAATAAATGGTGAGAAGTATTAACGATGAGATCATTATGCTAGTGCTAGGCTAGCAAACAGTGTAACATAAAATTACCTCAGGTATCAGCGCTAGTTCTTGCTCCCTTTGAAGTTGCAGTGAAAAAGACTAGGCGTTGTTTTTATTCCACTATATTGACTTCGTCAGCTAAATTCACTGTTGGATTAGATCGATTGCACTAGCTATTCACTCGAAACATAGCATGCTGAGGACATCTGCTGATTAAACCCGTGTAAATGCAACAAGAACAGAAAAAACATGTTGTACACACGTTAAAACCACAGAATTATCGAAGCCCGTTTCAGCCACTAAAATAAAAATAAAAACAGTAATTGCGACTTTTTATCTCAGAATTGCGAGTTTATATCTCACAATTCTGACTTTTTTTCTCACAATTGCGAGTTATAAAGTCACAATTCTGAGATATAAACTCGCAATTGCGTGATATAAAGTCACAATTCTAACTTTTTTCTCGCAATTCTTTTTTCTCGCAATTGCGAGTTTATATCTCACAATTCTGACTTTTTTCTCACAATTGCGAGTTATAAAGTCACAATTCTGAGATATAAACTCACAATTGCATGATATAAAGTCACAATTCTAACTTTTTTCTCGCAATTCTTTTTTCTCGCAATTGCAAGTTTATATCTCAGAATTGTGACTTTATAACTCGCAATTGTGAGAAAAAAGTCAGAATTCTGAGATAAAAAGTCGCAATTATTGTTTTTATTTTTTTTATTTAGTGGCGGAAACAGGCTTCCATACAGAATAAACAGACCCGTTATCGTTCGTTGGCGTTATAGTTATCGGGCCTTAAGAACCCGCTTTTTCTGGTTGACTGTAATTCCTGTTTCGTCTTTGATGGGCATCAAAAACAAAAAAAATCTTTGAAAAGTCAAATATTGCTTTCAATGTTTAACCTTGTATAACTTTATTTTCTTCCCCCTCTGGCTCTTGTTTTATTTATTTATTTAGATACTGTTTTCTATTGTTCTTGTACACACACACACACACACACACACACACACACACATAAATATATCTATCAAATTAATTGGTTAAGTTAGTAGAATCAAATATTCAAAAAGCTTTGTTTCTCCCATGCATCACTACCTGAAATCCATTTATAGTCTTTATTTAATTAATTTAAATTTATTACACTAATTGGTACCAGTGTTCAAATCCTTGAGGCCATTTGGACAGAAGTGAAACAATTGTTTTCATTGTTGGCTTGCAATTAAAAAAAAAATAATGAAAGTAAAAATAATGCACCCACTCTGAACAACATGAGCTCATATGTATATGTTTTACATTAACAAACATCTGAGGCACATGACAGACAGCTGCACCTGGCTGGTTTCCTTTTAATCCACACATGCATTTCTCCGCATGTTTAAAAAGCCTCAGTGATGCTGACAGCTCAAACATGCCACATAATCCCTATTTAATAAGCAATGCACTGAATGTACAGTTTTAGTCTCAACAGTATGTGTCCATCAAAGGGTCAGCGATGCAGTCTTTGTGTCCGAGCGTCCTGATGAAGGCAACACATCTGTCCTCGTTCAAATAAATCAACATCCGGTCACGTTCATGTGAACATCAGGCCATCAGCTGCCGGGTTTCTCTCTGTTTGGGCCCATGAACTCCACACCTTCTATAGGGATGTCCTTCTCCTTGATGGCTTTCTGTGAACACACATCAGAGCATCAGTGATCGAAACTGCTGCTGTCTAGATAGGAAGCTCACTAGGTTTTGAGGCACAAGCTGCAAGTGTTTTCTCATTCCATGCACACGTAATAGTTCACATGCACATACATGTACCTGAACACACGTGTGGTATTTGAGGAATAGCTCGCTGCATGGATCTGCGCTGCGGTCTCCTTTCAGGAATTTCTCGGCGAACCAGCGGTTAAAACACTGATCGTACTCGCGCTTGAGCTCCGTGCAGCCCTCGCCGACACTGTTCATCTTCACAGCCCTCTGAGAAAACACAGTTTACGGGTTTAATGTAATCTGTCAGAGGAGATCTCGCTGTTTTTTCCGCGATTTCCCTTGACTTTGCCGATACCACGGGGTGTCGCGTGGCGCGCGATAATGACGTCACGCCAGCAGCCGCGTAATAAAAGTCTTCAAGGACAAAACGGGACTAAACTAAAATAAAAAATCAACAAAAAAAATATAATAAAGACAAAATAATTCAATATTATTACAGAAAAATCAGTAATACTGGCATTTTAGACTGTTCTCTGTGATTGCTCTTTTAAATCTTTTTACAAAACCATTTTACTCTTTAAAATAGTTAATAAAAATAGGAAAGTGCTAAAGGTCCACATTTTACTGAAGACGTAGAGCCATTTAATTCTCCACAAATATAACAAATAAATAAATATAATATAAAAATAGCAATTTTTACTGAAGATGTAGAACCATTTCATCCTTCAGAAAAATAATAAATACATCGTTAATAAAAATAGCAAAGTGCCGAAGGTCAATATTTACTAAAGAATAAGGAACAATTTCATTCTTCAGAAAAATATAGTTAATAAAAACAGTAAAGTATTAAAGGTCAATATTTACTGAAGAAGTAGAACCATTTAATTCTTCATAAAAATAGTTGATAAAAATAGCAGTGCTGAAGGTCAGTACTTACTGAAGTTGAACCATTTCATTCTTCACATAAATTAATCAAAAAATAGTTAATTAAAAAAGGAACATGGTGAAGGTCAGTATTTACTGAAGAAATACATGAGTTTTTTGTGGTGTTATGTATTTCCTTAGTATTTCATTTGTATCGTGCTCAGCATTTCATTATAGTTTTGTTATTAAATGTTGTATATTTCTAATATTGTCTGTACAAAGGCGCTTGAATAATTAAATTTTGTTATGTACATTATATATGCGTGTATATTTTCCCACCAGTCAAGTTAAGCATGATGCATCACGAAAAACAGTCAACACATACATTTATTAAATATTATAATACAGATTATATCATATGCAGCACGCAGTATTCTGACAATATACTATATAGTTTCACAGAGTACAATAAAAATATATAGGTTTCCAATACAATTTCAACAAATCTTTTGTGTCTAATGTTGTCTGTAGTTCGTGTCACTGAGGCTGTGAGCCGAATACATTGATCAGTTGAAGTTTTTACAATTCACACGTCCAACATTTGTAGATATTGTTATATTGTGAGCTACATACAGCGTCATTCAATGTAAGCTAATGTTACAGGGCATAAAACAGCAATACATACAGAGAGAGATGATAAAGAGATCATATGGCATATGATGGGGGAGTTAGTGTTGATGACACTTCTTCCAGTCGCTCTGAATTACACGTGTTTTAGCAGGTTACTACAATCACATCAAATCTAACAAGTGCTAAAAGTTTGGGACACCATACAAAAGTTTGGCTGCTGGTAGTAGAGCACATTTGTACACACTCCCTCGCACACACACACACACACACACACACATCTATATGGCATATACTGTATCAGATAAACATGAACATCTGTAATGAACTTCGTGACAAGCGCCCACCACACACGTCCCTGAACAGAGAAACTTAAGGCAAAAAGATACATACAAATGAAAATATCTCTGGTGATCGATTGTTTTTACAGTAGAGTTGGTTCACTGAGTGAGGTACGTCATTGTGTAGCAGCACAACAGATTATCTGAGTGATGAAAAAACCTGACGGTAAATGAGTGAACATGACCAGGTCACATTTTACCTCAAAATCAAAAGGAAGAAAAAAAAAATAATAATAATTTTCTTTGCATAAAAAAAAAATTCAGCCTAATTTTAAGACCATTTTACAGTCTAAATAAATAAATAATACAATTTTTGTTACTGCAACATATATATATATGATTTAGATCAGACTTTTTGCTCATTTAAATAAAAAATGTATTACAATAATGAGTCACTATATTTTAGCAAATATGCAAAAATCCTAATGCTCCTAAAAGTAGAATGCAAATTTAATTTCTTAGTTTTTTCTTTGTATTTATTGTACCATTTCTTATTTTTTCATTACTGTAATGTGACTCTCTCTCTTTATATATATATAATAAAATTATGATTTCAATTTATATCAGGATAGTGTTTATTCTACAGCCTTTTTGCTAATTTAAATAAAAAATGCATTACAATAATGATTTACTATATTTTACTTTATTTTCGCAAATATGCAAAAATCTTAATACTCCTAAAAGTAGAATGCAAATATAATTTCTTAATTTTTTCCTTTGTATTTAGAGGTCAAATATGAACTGATTTTCACCCCGCTGAAAATGACAATAATTCACTTTCATCCCCACGTGACTCTGATAAACCTGACAGCAATTTTTCCGTGCAAATATCATGAAGTGATCTGTGAAGTACGCTAAACATCTGCAATAATGATTATGTCTAATTTTCATACATTTAAAAAATAAATAAATATACAACATTACTTTGTGCTTTTAGAAAATCTGAGTCATTGAGTTGCACGTCACTGCCATTCATAGATCATCTTTATATATTTCATAGTTATTTGTTTACATCCACGACCTCGTATAAAACTATTCTCCAAGTATCCTACATTTTTTCTATAATAGCTCTCTTCATCTTTGATATATTCTTAGTCTTATTTACTCTTACGGACCCCATGAAAACAAAATCAGTGTTTTGTGGCTTGTAGTTTATGTCTGTAGCTTTGAGTCCATTGATATGTCAGTGCTAATCTGACTAAATAAACTGTATGTATAGGGATTTAAAATGTTTCTCATCTTGCACTCATTGTTTTCCAATCAAATGGGCTATTTAAAAAAAAAAAACACTGATATGTCCCACCCCAACTTCCTATTTCAATATACATACTCTCTATTATAATATTAAATATAATAAATATTAACATTAAAAACTGGGCAGATGAAAACACTGGTTTGGCATTTACTGTAGCTTACTGTAGTTTTGTTTTCTCATAATGGCCAAAAACAGACACAGAGCGTCTTTAGATTGATAATGTAAGGCAGAATGAGAAGGAGGTTGATTCACTTGTTCTCAATCAGGATCTGGACCTTGTGCACCAGGTCTCGAGCCATGACCAGCAGCTTTGGGACATCATGATGTTCAGCCATTTCTATATGAAAACATAATAATCAACAGCATGTTATTAGCAATGTTTTCATCTCAAGTTGGGATTTTAACATATGTACAAAATTGGAAAATCGCATAAAACATTTGTGAATAAAGCACTGTTTCAATCAATTTTCATTCAATTTTGATGAAAGATTTTGGCTCAGGTATTTCAGAATGACCAAACCAACATTTGAGAAGGTATGATGCAATTAGTCCGCTGGTTAGTCCAGTTATCCAATCACAGTCTCTGTTCTAAAAGTTTTTTGTTTTTTGTTTTTTTTTGCACATCAAGGCATTTATTTGGTAAATGTATTTCCATCATAGTTTGTCTTCTTATCGGATAAAAAATATCCACCTCATACATTTTTATGAACATTTTCAGAATATATGTGCATCTTGGCATTTCTATCCAGCTTTTTTTATGCAATAACCCAAAATTTGCATAAAAATAGGTGGAAGGAAACAGCTATTGTGGGATTCTGCATCACTGCATTTGATAGACATTTAATAGTCAGTGTACCGTTAAAGAACTTGATGATGTCTGTGAAATCCATGTTGTTCTCCAGAATAATGTCTCGGTACAGCTCAACCAATGCCAGTGCGATGAAGAGCACAAAGTGCTCAGAGGAGGCGTAACGGGCGGCCCAGATGGTCTCCCACACAGAGAACACGTCATCATACACCATTTCTTAAAAAGAGGAAAACAAAAGGATTCACTCACTTTAAGTGCATCAGTTGGAAAGTATGTAAGTTTTGCAGCACTAGTGGCACCAAAATTAATTGCAAAAAGAAAGATTCATCAAAAATCATTTTAAGGCAAGACACTACAAGTGAATATGGTAAACAGATATCACCATGCTTCCTCAGTTGATTAATCACAGTATGTTAAGACAATTGTTTTGAATTACAAAAGTTTTTTTTAAATGTTATGTCTAAATATGGAAATGATGCATTATTGAATTAAATATGCACTAATTTGTATACATTTCCAGAACATTAATCTGAACATTTGAATATATCCAGATTCAAAATTATTCTTATTAATATTCTTATTCTTATTATTCATATTAAATTTAAAGGTTTTTACTGAGGGGATATTGGATTTCTCTTTTTATCACTCCATAAATCAGAAAATAATATCAACAGCCAGAAAAAAAGTACATTTTCACCATATTTTTTTGTAATAAAATGTTTTATAAAATCAGGCAAATGAATTATGAACAATCCCCTCAGTAAAAACCTTCAGAATATAGATAGGAATAAAATTGTAAAGTTTGGTGTATGTCAGTGCTGCTGAAGTGCAGAAAAAAATGCTTTAAATATATGACAGAAAAAATAAATTTTCACCATGTTTTTAATAATAAATGATGTATAAAATAAGGCAAATAATTTATGAACAACCCCCTCAGTAAAAACCTTCAGAATATAGATAGCAATAAAACTGTAAAGTTTGGTGTATGTCAGTGCTGCTGAAGTGGAGAAAAAACTCTTTAAAGATATGACAGAAAAAATAGATTTTCACCATGTTTTTAATAATAAAATGTTGTATTAAATCAGACAAATGATTTATCAACAAACCCCTCAGTAAAAACCTTCAGAATACAGATAGGAATGAAACTGTAAAGTTTGGTGTATGCAACTGTTGCTGAAGTGGAGAAAAAACTCTTTAAAGATATGACAGAAAAAATAGATTTTCACCATGTTTTTAATAATAAAATGTTGTATTAAATCAGGCAAATGATTTATCAACAAACCCCTCAGTAAAAACCTTCAGAATATAGATAGGAATGAAACTGTAAAGTTTGGTGTATGTAACTGCTGCTGAAGTGGAGAAAAAACTCTTTAAAGATATGCAAGAAAAAAATGCATTTTCACCTTGTTTTTAGTGATAAAATGCTGTATAAAATCAGGCAAATGATATATGCACAAACCCCTCACCAAAAACCTTCAGAATATAGAGAGGAATAAAACTGTAAAGTATGGTGTATGTAAGTGCTGCTGAAGTGGAGAAAAAACTTTTTAAAGATATGTAATGTAATGTAAATCTACAGACGCAAATAGATTAAAGTGCAATAAAAGAAACTTAAGCGTAATTTGGATGTTTACTTTCCACTAGTCTGAAAGTTATGGAAGCAAAATTGACCAGTACATAAAAAACTATGGTTTTGCCTGTAGTGTATCACCCTAAAATTGGTACTTTAAAGTTTATTTATTTATAAAGCATGTCAAAATTTATTATTTATTAGCATTTTGTTTTTCAGTACAAAGTGATGTTTTTGCACTTTGGCATCGATGCGCTCACCTCTCTTGAAGTCCAGGAGGAACCAGCGGTAGCAGAAGTAGAAGTGTGTGTAGTCTCCGTTCTGCTGCATCAGCTCAAAGAGCTCAGAGTCCAGAATCTGAAGAGGTTTGACAGAGTCATGAAACAGAAACACACACACTGTCTAAAATATCAGCGCAATAGTGTGTTTAATAAGTGTGTGTGTGATTGTGGGTGAAACCTGGATGAGGGAACGCATGTTGGCGAAGTGTGTGTCCATGGCTCCACCATGAGGGAAGTTCTGGTTCATTCGTTTCATGAGCTCAGTGAAGCAGCTGAAGGCCATGGCCTCTAATTTAAAACCAGATGATTCAGAAACATTTTACACTTGGAAATACAAAATAGGCTTACAGTATTGCTTTAGTTTAAAATGACAATATTTTAAGTGTTTTCAGGCACAGCATGAATTAGTGCCTAAAAAAACTTGCAATTTTTTAATTAAATACTGGCAACAGCAACATAATACACCATTGTTCAACAAATAATTAAATTAATAATCACAATGAATAATTTTCCCAACAAAACTGACATATGATATAACAAAACAATATAAGTGCAATCAAATTTCAGAGGGGAAAAAATATTTTTTCTATAATTAATAGATCATAGGGGTCACAAGTAAATAAGGTAAGACTTAAAGTTAATGTACCATCATCCAGGATGACCAGCAGGGGTGCTAGTAAGTCACACATTCCCTGGACATATCCAATGTCAAGGTGCTGCCACACATAACTTAGGACACAAAAACATGATAACATTTGCTAAATCAGTGTAATGCTGCACATTTATTTAATTTATTATATGTTACCATTCAAAAGTATTTTTTGAAATTAATTAATATATTTATTTAGCAAGGATGCAATAATTTTCTATTTTTAAATAAATGTTGTTCTTTTGAACTTTCTATTCATCAAAGAATCCTGAAAAGTGTGTGTGTGTATGTGGGGGGGGGGGGGGGTATGAATAGTTCATAGAAATATGAAGCAGCACATCTGTTTTCAACATTATAATAATCATAAATGTTTCTTGAGCAGCAAATCATCATATTAGAATGATTTCTGAAGGATCATGTGACACTGAAGACTGGAGTAATGATGCTGAAAATTCAGCTTTGATCACAGGAATAAATTACACTTTACTATATATTCACATAGAAAACAGATATTTTAAATTAAAATAATATTTCAATATTTTTACTGTATTTTTGATTAATAAATGCAGCCTTGGTGAGCAGAAGACACTCTTTCAATAGACCTAGCTTTATTTTACCTGCACATAATGTTGCGCAGTTTCTCCAGGTTTGCTGGGGTAAAATACCAGTAGTTTCTGTCACATCGCTGGACGTCTTTGTCAATGCGATGTAGATTGAGTGTGTACAGGTCTACCAGCTCCTGCTGTAAACGAAACGAGAAGAAAAAATGAAGATCTTTGAAGATCACACACAATTAGAGGAACACTGTAAACAAACACAAACATACAAAGAAAGCTAAAAACACAATAAACATACAAAGAAAGACCAAACAACAGTAAACAAACACAAACATTCAAAGACCACAATGTCCACACGTTAAAAACACAAAAACACAAATAAAAAACAAAACAAAAACAAAAACACACAGTAAACACACACAAAAAATACCAGTATCAAGGAAAGAAAAACAATGGCAGTTATAAACTAAACTAAAAGAATGTGTTTTATGGAAGACAGAAAGTAATTGTTTCCCGAACAATCCCTTTAAACTGAGAATGTTTTAGGTGACATACCGAGTAGGTTGTCCCGATGGATGACACTGGAGATGCCACGTCGTTCTTGTCTCCTGTGACCACTAGACAGTCTGGTTTGGGGAATAAGTTGTCCATCTCCGGTTCCTCCTCTGAGAGCGCCGAATCCGTTCCCTCCGGGGTCGTGTTGACGCCCGGATCCATGCAGAGCTCCAAAGCAGGCATTCCCACGGGCGGTTTCTCCCCGGACACGGACGGTGCCATGGGACGAGCCAACATCAGAGGTGTCCTGTTACTCTCTGAGGACATATAAACCACGGATGAAGCAATCTCCTCCATTTCCAAAGCCGACGGCGAGTCATCGGACATGTCTGGAGATTGTTTTGATAGGGAGGTGATGGGACCGCAGCTCTCTGACTCGGATTCTGTGATTTGTTTGATTATTATCCTACTGTGATCAGCGTCCCAGTTGATTGTTTGTGGCATGCTGATGGATTCAGCTTCAGTCGTGGTTTGTGTCACATTCTGTGGTTCAGATGAACATTCATCCATTTGAGAGATGTCCAGTGATGATTCTTTATCATTCGGTTTTGGATCATCCTGGCTTTCGTTCACTTTCAAATCTGTTTCTTTGTCCGTCTTTGATTCTCCAGATGGTGAAGATTCAACCTCAACCTCCTTTGATTCAAAGGATTTTGTCATTTCTTCAATGGGATCTTTTGGTGAACGAAGTTCACATTCATTTTCTTCAGATTTCCTGGCACTGGGTTGGATTTTAGCTTCTGTGTTTTCTTGAGTTGTGTTTTTTGCATTTGCATCTTTCTCTGAATCTACTTCCTGCTGTGTTTCAGTCCTAGATGTTTCAGAAGTCTGGAGTTCTTCACTTTCTAGAGGTTTTACTGACTTGCCTTCTGAACAGACACTCTCTGTTTGTGAAACTACAGTATTAGTAGTCAAGCTGTTTTCTGGCAGATCCTCTTTGGCCTTCTTATCCAGGTCGGTCTGATCTCGCGCTGCGGTTTTGGGCCCCGACTCTTGTGTGGACGTCTCTTCTGTGCTGGGAGAGCAGTCTGAGAGAGCAGAAGTCACAGAGAAGTTACGAGACGATGGGTGCCCGGAGTCTGGAGAACTAGTGCAATTTGGAAGAGTGCCATTTGGGATTTTGGGCTGTGGCTTCTCGTCTTTTGGTTTGGGCTCAGATTCAATCGGGTCAACCTCATCGACAGACCCAAACACCTGAGACAGGAAAAGCAAAATCAGAAAACCTAAAACCAGCATGGTTGAAAGACAGAACAGTAATGCAGGATTTGATTTTATACACAAGGATTTGTGAATGATGAATTTCACAAATATCAGTTTATGATATTAGTGGTTAATATTATTTTGACTCCACCCACATTTATCTAGTGGGTGATTTAATGAATGAGAATAACATGTAATCATGTAATCAATAAAAAAGTAACTAATCTGATTACAGGTGTTTTAAAATGTAATATAATCTAATTACAAGTACTTAATTTTTGGAATCTGATTACATAATTACATGTAATCAGTTACTACTCAGCACTGTGCGGTACAAATTATATGAAATATGAAATATCAGGTTGATATTATTGGTTAATAGGTTACATCAGCAGATAAAATTTATTTCAGAGATAATAAACTTGCCTTGCCTATCATTTATTTAGATTAAATTATTTATATATTCATTATTATTTTATTAATAATTAATTATATATATTATTTATTTAACATTTTATTTTTTTAAATGATTATTAAAAATATATTATTTAATACAAATATTTTTATTACATTTTTTTTTTTTTAACTTAACATAAAAAATTTAATTCCAAAAGTCTGAGATCTCAATATAATCTCAAACAATTCTCACCAAATTCAAAGATCAAATGATCTGTGAATGATCTTTACATTCAGTTTATAGCTCTGTGTTCATACTGTATGACACGTATGTGACTGATTGAAACTTGAAGCATAACTAAAAGAGCGACCTCTGAGCAGTAATATCCGGAATAGGTTAACCGTGCGGTGATGGTATGTTTAATGCGATGCCGTCCCACCTGAGTGCTGCTGTCGCTGTGTGATCCTGCGTGACTCTGTTTATCAGAGCTGCTGCTCTGAGACGACTGGAGAGAGAAACACAATGTCTCTCAATAAACCTGCATGCAAACATCACTGTACATTTGCAATGAATCTGATGTGCGTAGGCGACTCGAGCGTAAACATTTACATCCGTGCTGATGGTGGAGTCCTGGCGCGATCCGCAGTCCACGCTGGCGCCGGACGCGCATTTAGCCAGAGCGGCGGCGTGCTGCTCCTTCTCACGCTGACGCACAATGGCTTCACATCCCAACCACTCGCTCATGGTCTGCTCATAACACGCTCGAATCTGCTCATCCACCTAGAGAGAGTACAGCAGGGTTACTCTGCTTCTGCTTTGGTCTCGATCACGTCTCGAGTCGCATTCACTCACCTCTTTGCGTTCGTTGAGGCTCATGGTGAACTGATAGTGGCCCAAGAGAAACGGCCAGACCTCTTTCCGTAGTGAGGGATCCACGCCACCATAATACACCAGCCGAAGAAGTTCCTCCTCGTCGTATGCCTGCACAAGCATCATTGAGATACTATTATAGTTAATAGTATTTTACATGTTTTTATGGTAACACTTTACAATATGACTTCATTCTTAAAGGGATAGTTCACCCAAAAATGAAAAGTATCCCATAATTTACTCACCCTCAAGCCATCCTAGGTGTATATGACTTTCTTCTTTCAGTCAAACACAATCGGAGTTACATTAAAAAATATTCTGGCTCTTCCAAGCTTTATAACGGGAGTGAATAGTAACCGAAATTTTGAAGCCCCAAAAAGCACATCCATCCATCTTAACAGTAATCCATACGGCTCCAGGGTGTTAATAAAGGCCTTCTGAAGCGAAGCGATGGGTTTTTGTATGAAAAATATAGACTATAATCACTAGCTTCTGGTAACGTCCATCCGCGCGTTAATGAGAGAGTCGAGTTCCGGAGTATGATGTAGGATGTAGGAGTAGTGTAAGCTTAGGTGAGAGTAGACTCCTCTCGGGGTTCAAACAAATACAGTACGGCTGGGCAACAAACTCAAGCTCCTCCAACAAAGTTCACTCTTCCACCGGAATTGACTCGTGTACAGAAGCCAGTGATTCTAGCTTATAAAGTTATAAATATGGATATTTTTCTTACAAAAACGTATTGGTTCACTTCAGAAGGCCTTTATTAACCCCCTGGAATCGTTTGGATTACTTTTATGTTGGATGGATGTGCTTTTTTGTGCTTCAAAATCTCAGGTACCATTTACTCCCATTATGAAGCTTGGAAGAGCCAGAATATTTTTTAATATAACTCTAATTGTGTTTGGCTGAAAGAAGAAAGTCATCTACACCTAGGATGGCTTGAGGGTGAGTAACTTATGAGATACTTTTCATTTTTGGTTGAACTAACCCTAAAGTGATAGTTCACCCAAAAATGAAAATTCTGTCAT
Source organism: Hypophthalmichthys molitrix (assembly GCA_037950675.1). Taxonomy (NCBI): domain Eukaryota; kingdom Metazoa; phylum Chordata; class Actinopteri; order Cypriniformes; family Xenocyprididae; genus Hypophthalmichthys; species Hypophthalmichthys molitrix. The sequence continues at coordinate 48,441,758 of CM075501.1, read as the reverse complement.
CATTTACTCACCCTCATGTTGTTCCAAACCTGTATGAGTTTCTGTCTTCTGTTGAACACAAAAGAAGATATTTTGACGAGACAGTTGATCGTTGTCACAGTTATGTTCTGTTAAATTCATTTTCATGGACTTTTAGTTTGTTTATCTTCAGTCACGTTTCTTTTGTTCTAGTTTCCCGCCACTCTTTAGTTACTATGGTTACAGATCAGCCTGACCCAGAGCCCAGCCCATCACCACCCTGATCGACAGATTTTATGCCAGAGCCCCCCGCAGATTGGATGCTTCCACTTGCCGCAACCGGTGAGCATGTACCCGAGGAAAGGAGGACAGCGCATACCATCAGCCCGGAGCCGAAGCACCTTGAAGTGTCTGACCAGGGGTGTGAGCCGACGTCACCATCGCCGTGGGAGTCCTCATGGTATACGAGGGAATGGATACGACCCCTGCTACTAAGAGAGAGCACCGGCTGGACTTAATGGATGATTTTGGTGAGTGTGGAGAGATGGATTCCCTGTTTCCCTTGATCCAGCCAGTATGTGTTTCATCTTCAGTCTTGTTAACCCCACCCAGCCTCCCTTTCCCACCACCTCTTGAAACAGCCATTTGGACTGCATTGTTTTTTGTTGGGTTTTGTTCTATTCTGCCATCTGCCTTTCAGTCCTCAGCCTCTCCTGCCACCCATTCATCAGTGCCTACAGCCTCAGAGTGTGCTGTTCCACCTCAACCGGTCATCCTGACTCCTACGCCAACGCTTCTTTCACCCTCGTTTCTAGCAGTAACCATTCGGCCTTGCCAGGCTCCCTCAGACCATCAGCTCCACCCAGGTCAGACATCGCCACACCTTTGCTGCGGACTTGCGGGCCATTCGCTGCTCTCCGGCTGTTTACCCCTTCAGTGTCAGATAGCTCCACCCTCCCACAGTCTTCACCTCCACCCTCAGTCACCCCAGCTCAACCTCTGGCCTCCGGATCCCTACCTTCAGACTGGATGCTTCCACCTGCCACAACTGTTGAGCCTGTACCCAAGGAAAGGAGGACAGCGCATACCATTACCCATGTCTGACCAGGGTGTGAGCCAACATCACCATCCATCGCCGTGGGAGTCCTCATGGCATACGAGGAAATGGATGCGAGCCCCGCCACTAAGAGAGAGCACCGGCTGGACTTAATAGACAATTTTTGGTGGTCTCCCACCACCTCTTGAAACAGCCATTAGGACTGCATTGTTTTGTGTTGGGTTTTGTTCTATTCTCCCATCTGCCCTTCAGTCCTCAGCCTCTCCTGCCACCCATTCATCAGTGCCTATAGCCTCAGAGTGCGCTGTTCCACCTCAACCGGTCGTCCTGACTCCTACGGCAACGCTTCTTCCACCCTCGTTTCTAGCAGTGACCATTCGGCCTTGCCAGGCTCCCTCGGACCGTCAGCTCCACCCAGGTCAGACATCGGCACACCTTTGCTGTGGACTTGCGGGCCGTTCGCTGCTCTCCGGCCGTTCACCCCTTCAGCATCGGATAGCTCCACCCTCCCACAGGCTTCACCTCCACCCTCAGTCACCCCAGCTCAACCTCTGGCCTCCGGATCCCTACCTTCAGACTGGATGCTTCCACCTGCCACAACTGTTGAGCCTGTACCCAAGGAAAGGAGGACAGCGCATACCATTACCCATGTCTGACCAGGGTGTGAGCCAACATCACCGTCCATCGCCGTGGGAGTCCTCATGGCATACGAGGAAATGGATGCGAGCCCCGCCACTAAGAGAGAGCACCGGCTGGACTTAATAAACGATTTTTGGTGGTCTCCCACCACCTCTTGAAACAGCCATTAGGACTGCATTGTTTTTTGTTGGGTTTTGTTCTATTCTCCCATCTGCCCTTCAGTCCTCAGCCTCTCCTGCCACCCATTTGTCAGTGTTCCCCATCATTCCCACTGCATCACCACCGCCTCCTCTCAGTGGCGTGGGCACTTAGCAGACCTGTCGGGAACCACTTCCTCATGGGCATCATGAGCCTGTGGCTCTGCCTACAGCCTCAGAGTGTGCTGCTCCACCTCAACCAGTCGTCCTGACTCCTATGCTGGTGCTTCTTCCACCCTCGTTTCCGGCAGTGATCATCGGCCATTCGGCCTTGCCGGGCTCCCTCGGACCGTCAGCTCCACCCGGGTCAGACATCGCCACACCATTCGCTGCTCTCCGGCCCTCCGCCCCTTCAGCTTCAAATAGCTCCGCCCTCCCGCAGGCTTCACCTCCGCCCACCCCAGCTGAACCTCTGGACTCCAATCCCCATTTTCTCCTTGGGGGGACGTCACTATGGCTCCGTCATCGCCATCCCATCGCTCCCTCGGCTCTCCGGCCGCGCCTTGGGCTTCCCTAACCATGGTTACACTTCCGTCAATCGTCGCCAGGATGTCGCCGACCGAGTCAACACCGTTGCTCCTCCCTCCTTCAACTCCACTGTGGCCTGTTGTCCTGGTCGGGCTCTGGGTCTGCACCATCTGGCCTTTCAGCACATCTCCTCCGTGGCTGCTGCCTCCAACTCCTCCATGGTTTCGTCCACCTGTTTTCACCATCCCTTTACCATCTCCTCATCTGCCTCCACCTTCCCTCCTTCATCTTTTCTGTTACAGCGCGAGGTCGCACCTTCTAGGAGGGGGCGTACTGTCACAGTTATGTTCTGTTAAATTAATTTTCATGGACTTTTAGTTTGTTTATTATCAGTCACATGTTTCTTTTGTTTCTTTAGTTACTATGGTTATAGATCATGATTCACCTTGTTTGCCTTACTTTTTAAGTTGCTGTGTTTTCAGTTCTCATTGGTCTAGTCACGTTAATGTTAAGTTGTGTTTGTTCGCCTGCCTTTTGGACTGTTTGCTCGTATGGATTATTAAAGCCTTTTTGAACCTGATCTCCATCCTCCTGTTCTTCCTACAACCTAACCGTGACAACCGTAGCCATTGACTCCCATAGTAGGAAAAAAAAAATACACTGGAAGTCAATGGGGGCCATCAACTGTTTGGTTACCCATATTCTTCCAAAAATTCTTTTGTGTTCAGCAGAAGAAAGTCGGTCCTGATGTACAGAAGATATCATCTGATTATTCATGAGGCTGTGGAGTAAGTACACTAAATACTGAAGGTCACATACAGTGCTGTCCTGTAGGAACATCTTCCACACTTCTGCAGACAGACCGCCTCTGGCATCATAAGGGATGTCGGGCTCAACAATAGTGGCGTTCACCAGAGCCGACAGGTGCGTGCGGACGGTGGACAGGTGACGGCAGTACGCCAACCCTTGAAGGGACACGACAGGTCATGAGAAAGTGCATGAAAAAGAGCATTACAAAACCATAAATCTCATGTGACACATACAGCCGTAGAAAGCCCGGGAAATGATCTGGTGCTTCATGGTCTCACAGAGTAACTTCAGCGGCGCCCTGTTTCACATAGACATCTGAAGTCAGGCTAAAACCATATAGTAGCTTATTTCATATTGCAAACATCACAAATCCAGACTAGCCTGTCATGGTTGCATCCGTTGGGTAGTCCACCATCCGACGAGCCGTTCTGCGAACAGGAAGAACAAGACGACTTCCTGGGTGTGGGCTGCCACAAATTCACACTCTGGTCGATCAGTTCTGGTGCCACTTTAATATTGAGAATATCAATTAGCATCATATTTATGACCATCATCACCAGTGTGAACAAAGCCATCCTGCTTGAGACATTAGTCAGATGTAAACCCATATGGAAAAGACATAAAATTTATACAACAGTTCTTTCTGGTTCTCGAATCTGATTGGCTGAGCGCTGTGCAATATTGCCCCACTATCAGCACTCAAATGTTTCACCGTTTGTATTACTCTGCTTGTGGCGACTGTAATGGCGGTTGAGCAAATCCACCATCTTTTTATAAATACTACTGTTGTTGTGGCACTAAATGTAGTTTAAAGAGTTTTTTTAGCAGAGAATGTAATTATTTAGACCTCAAATATGTGATTCTTATATAAAAAATACCACCTATTTTACAATTTGTTTAGACGCTTTCAGAGATGCAAGCTCAGGGTCATCAGCGGCTGTTTAGTGCTCGTGTACTCGCCGAGAACAGCTTCATATCGGCCAGACCTTCGGGAATTTGCCGCAGGGTCTTATGTAGATAGTGGTTAAACATGAGATATAATTCATTTGGGGTATATTAAACTAATTTATAGCTAGTTTCTCTGTTTTCTTTAAAGTCTGATTCATAGAACTGCTACCTTGCCTTTTTCTCCCCTAATCTTATTAGGAAACTACCTCTCAATTAGTGGAGTTGCACACCTGTTGGTGATTATCAGAGTGAACATAGCTGTGTGAGATTGTTATTCTTGTTATCTGATGAAGGTCTTGGAAGTAATAAAGTTCGAGCTCTTAAGAGTGAGTGTTGCACCTTTGTTCAGATCAATTGAATTTTGATTTTCGGTTGCACCTCCTCTTGTATTGGTAGAGCACCTTTTTTCATATTCGGGTATATCAAACAGGCAATCTTTGTTCTTATTACTTGTTCCAGATGCAAATCGATTTGGGTTAAAGGAAAAATTAAGTTTCATAACTTTATATTTAGGCTATATTTAACTTAAATCCTGTACGTAAATACTGTACGTTTGACTGAATTGTTTGCTTATGTTTATTTCCTATTGTCTAATGGCTATTGTTGTAAATTAAAATTTTATTTAATAAAGGTTATTTTTTATAAATAATATGCCGTATTTGGTATTGAGAAAGGGTCCGTTAGTGATTGTGATTTTGATTCCAGTGAAAGTTACATTAATACGCCATTAAATGGCGGCAAAATCAGAAAAAGGAAGTTGTTTTAGCAATGTGGGAAATCCTCTTAACATTTAAAAGGACAAAGATATTTCCTCTGCGGACATTCAAACTGATTTTTTATAATGGATTTAATATTATGGACATCGATCTGAAGAATGAATGCTATATCAGATGCAGGTAATACACTCGTGGCGGAAGGAAGTAGTTCTGCACAAAAGAGGGATTTAAAGACGTTGTTGTTTCTTATTTATTTACTCACTTGTGCCGTCAAACTGTTGTATAAATGCAATATCACACTCGTAGCCGTGCGATATGGCTGTATATCAGCACAGCTGTGATTACCTACGGCCGAATCATGGCTACGAGTGTGATATTGCTCATTTATGATGTCATTGTTTAAATTTCCATTCACTATAATCTTGCTTGTGAATAAAACACCAACATCAACATGACATTAACATACCAAACTCCTGACTGCCTGGATATATAATCCGAAACACGTAATCTGTGGCCTCGTCTTCATCTTTGTCCGAGAATGACTCACAGGATCCATGTGGACTCCTTTTACGCAGTTTTGGGAAGACTTTTCCCTGGGGAAAGAACACAAAAAGGTCTGCAAAACAAAACGTTTCTTATTCAAATTACTGAAGCATGAGTGTTCGGCGAACCTTTCCTCTTTGGGACCACAGAGGAGGATCTAACTGGCCATGAGGAAGGAGGCCCGTTTCCAGACACGTGAGGAACTGGAGCAGATGGCCTCCTTTTGGAAATCGAAACGGAGGTCTTTGGATGCCGTCTTGGCTGACCAAAACCACAGTACCACCACTGTCCACTGAACACAAGCAGATTCGGACAAACCTTTAATAGTTTGGGCCTCTGAATAAAATTCAGCTGTTTTTTGCATTTTTTTTTTTAGATGTTCTCAATATACTGATTAAATTAAAAAAAAAAAAACACTGACTTTACAGTGTTAAAGATGCTCAGCATTGATATATTCACCTTGCTGATGACAGTGCAAATACACAATCTCCTCTAGACGAATGGTCATCGCAAAATCCCAGTACACACTATGAAGAAAATAAAAAGACACCAGTGTTGATTTAAAATCACTTCCACAATCCACATAGTCGACGTCACCATTATAACGCACCTTTTCTCATAATCTAACTCCCCTATGTTTCCATTCATCAGCTGGTTCGGTGTCCATTTTAGTGTCATAATATCTGCCGTCTGGTGAAGAGAGAGGTATCCTGGGATAGCTTCCATGTCGTCTCTCTAAAAGACCAGAGATGATTTATTGCCACACTTTAATTAAAATGCCATATCGCTACAGTATCGTCACGCACGTCAAAGTAACATTTCACAGCTGACGTACCGGCTGCACGAGGACATTGTTCTTCCCAAAGAGCAACGTGGCTCTGGAGTTTTGATGAAGGGATTCAACGTAATCCCGAGCCCAGAAAGAAGGTCTGTCATCTATACTGCCGCTCGACTGCCTCTTCTGAATCTACAAAGCAACAGATTGAGATCTCATTGCTGTCTAATTGCATTTGTGATTTTGTGAAACCAAACAAGATAGACAGACAGACAGAAGACTTGACTTCAGAAATGAGCACTGCGTGATTTTATGGACCGAATCCAAAGCATTAAATGCTGAATGTCTTACTAGAGCAGGGCGTTTGGTGGGGGAATCTTGGCGGCAGTGGCCGCTGTGAATGCGGTGTCTCTGCACCAATTCATCAGCTGACGGGTCCGTCCAGAAATGATTGGCCGTCTTCGCTTTTGTGTACTCCAAAGCACACGGACCGACTGAAAGAGTGTACAGAAAAACAACACCGAAATCTTTACCTCAATGCATCATAATACCGCAATTACACAAAGATACACAGTTAAATATATATTGTAGTATATTTTTATTATATTTTAAAAACATTAAATATACAAATTTAAAAATATCAAAGCTGATACCAAGCAAAGATGCGAGGATTGGGCCGTCAACCGGATCTCTCAGGAGAGCTTCTCTTTCATAAAACTTGCTGAAATACAAATAAAAACACCCCGATCTGAATTAAACATGCAACATAGCTGTTGATCCATTTATTATATTCTATTTCACACTGTTTAAGTAGGCAGCATAAAGTGTACACTGCACAGTATGCTCTAAGCAGTGTGCTAGTATAGTCTGCATCTTGTCAGAATCAATCTCTGTCATTAATTAATTCTTCACCTGCTGTTCTCCACCAAGTAAAGGACGATTTTGTCCAGCATCTTCTCTGTAAGCGCTGTGCGAATCCAGAGGTGTTTGATGGCCAGAGGGGACAGGTTGGGCGGCCTGGGCTGCTTTCGGACGAGGTCTTGACTCATCTGGCTCTGGTTTTGTCTTGTGTTGTGAAAAGTGAAATAATACTGAATGAAAATCAACTATATTTACCCTATTTACTTACTTAATACTCATACTCACAATATTTGACAAAAACATCAAACATGAGCACTTGGATATTTTCTCACTTGTTCTCGATGATTTGCTCCAGTTCCTGGACCTTCCGGCACAGTTCCTCAGCTGGTGGAAACATCTTCCCCACCTTCATGAAAAGTGCCGCCAGCTTGTTACTGCGCAGGAAGCCAGCGGCCCGTCGTTTCAGCCCATGCAGGACACACGCTTCCACCACGCCTGCAGAAACCACAATCCACCCGAAATACATCATTATTCAAGCTGTTTAGTTGAGACTCATATTCACAGTATGTTTATCTGCTCGATTTACAGAATGAAGTAATCTGACACCGTCACAAACAGATTGTTAGGTGGAGGTGGTTTGACAGCGGATATGATGTGATCCATCAGTCAGACTAGTGAACGCCACTCAGAGTAATTAGTGTCCTTTCACCAGCCCACTCACCATACTGACTGTGTGACTGACATACTTCTCTGTGTGTTGTGATTGGTCAAGCTCTTCAAGCGTTTTGGGAAATGTCCTGCCCCTTACCATAACTGCCAGTTTCAACACACTACTAACTAACTCAACCAGGCCCCGCCCCTTTATTCTGCGTATGAATTATTTAAATGAGGAATATTGTGACGTGTTCATTCCCGGGAGAAAACTCAAGACTACAATGGAGATGTTTCAGGGAGTTCAGAAATAGTGACACTGATATATCCCGCTGGAGGGACTTTTTTTATGTTCTTGGAATGTTTTCAGTGGCAAGTTTTATTTTTGTTCCCAGAATATTCTCCTAAAAGGTAGGAAAAACATTCTAAAAATGTGTAGTGATAACATTGTTAGAACATTATCCCCTAACATTCTTCTGATTGGGCATTGGATGTGGACTCAAATGTTGCTCAGACGTCAAATTTTGGTTGAAAGTGAAAACCTAACCTTTAACATTACCAGCTTCACCTATTACAAACCAGATTGACTTTATTTCTGTCATACGTGTACAAAAGTTCTTATTTAGGATTAACTGAGATTTAGATGTTTTATTGAGAATAATAGTTAGGTCGCCATTATGGTGATCAGTGTTTGCTTTAGTTAACCGCTGTAATTGTGTTTGTTATGGAAAGAACAGCAAGAGAAAATATGATCAGATGATGCTAGTTACTTGTTGATGATATAATCATAATGTTGTGGTCTGATCAACTGATCTCATCCATTATTAATTTCATATTTTTGAATGTAGTAATGTGTTTCTACAGCATGAGATCCAGCTTAATATCTTTACCTTTAACAAATAGCTGACATCATCTGACCACATTTTCTTTTGCTGTACTTATCATAATAAACAGTTACAGTAGCCAAAGAAAAACTAACATTAAAAAGTTAAGAGTGAAACTGCCCAATAAAGCAAACACTGATCACCATAATGGCGATAACCAAACAGACATCAACATCTAAATCTCTTTTTATCTCAATAAGAACTTTTATACACATATGACAGAAATAAAATCAATCAAGCTGGTAATGCTGTTTTTGGAGTTGTTTAATGAGATTGGAGTTGACGTCAAACAAATGTTGGGTTTAGACGTCAAACTGATTTTCATTTTCATCCAAAATTTGATGTCTGAGCGACACATCCAGTGCCCAATGGGAAACTTTATAAGAATGTTAGGGGATAATGTTCTATCAGTGTTATCACTAAACATTTTTAGAATGTTTTCCCTACATTTTAAGAAAATATTCTGGGAACAAAAATAAAACTTGCTGCTGAAAACATTCCCAGAATGAACATTCTTCGAACAATAACATTTCTTTTTCATGCACAAACAGCAACATTACACACTAAAGAAAGATGAACAAGGAAAAAAGCATAATAGGTTTAAACTGATGGAATTTACATGAAGTAAGAGTTACACCTAGATTACACCTTTTATTTGATATTCAATCATTGATATTTTAGGGGGTTTTGAAGTGAAGGTCATCTTACCGCAGAAAGAAAATATGTGACTGCTGTCTTCATGTACAAACTTGCGCGTCACGGCCTCCTCCATGATCTGTTTGACCTGAAAGTCCAAACCAACATCTGAGAACCTCAAAAGCATCATTGTGATGTTCAAACACTGAGAATCATGAGGAGACTTCTTGAACATGTCTTGCGGTTCATAATGAGTCGTGAAGGATGGTGAGTAAAACATGCTCTCTTACTCATAGGCTGTTTCTGGCTCCATCATAATGACTGGATAGTGTGTGCAGATGGACATATGTGACGCCGCACTGGGAGAAACAGAAGGGAGTGTGTGTGTGTGTGTGACTCGGATCACAGCGGTTTTCATTTTCTGATGCCTCATGATTTTAAAATTATATTCATATGGTGCACTCAAACCGGCATAAACGATACCTTCATAGGGTGAGAACAATCATGACCGGGTCATTCAAATCATGATTTTTAAGCCCTACAATATGGCACAGGGATGATCACTTCTAAATTAAATGCACCAATAATTTCATTACATTTATGCATTTGGCAGACACTTTTATCCAAAGCAGCTTTTATTGCATTTAAGGAATGAATTTGATTAGTTCATGTGTAACTGTCGTAGTCCAGTAAGAGCTGTGCGTGCAAACCTCACTCCTCCTTTTTAGTGCGCCCGACTCCCACGCCGGAGACCATAGTTCGAATCCCACTCGGAGCAGGTCGGTAGAACCGCTTACATTTGGTGCCATGACCTGGATGGGAGTGAGGTTTAGGGGGGTGAGTGTAACTTTTGTAGTCCAATAAGAGCTGTGTGTGTAAACCTCACTCCCCTGATATCAAGAGGCGCTCTAGCAACTGACGCTAGAGGCTTCCCTTGTTAGAGCGCCCGCCTCCCACGCCAGAGACCATGGTTCGAATCCCGCTCGATGCGGGTCGGTAGAACCGGTTACATTTGGTGCCGTGACCCGGATGGGAGTGAGACAGCATTCTTTAGCCTCCTTGTTAGAGCGCCCGACTCCCACGCCGGAGACCACGGATCGAGTCCCGTTTGGAGCGGGTCAGTAGAACCGGTTACACATACACTCCCTGGGAATCGGACGCATGACATCGGCAATGCTCTACCGTTTGAGCTACAGAAATGTAATTATAATTAAAATAATATTTCTGTTCCTTTTCAGCTCTTACTAACAGTAAATGATTAGTTAATTGATTCCCCAAAAAGTGTTTCACTATTTCCATTAGGTGGTGCTGGTGCTGCAGAAAGTACATGCTTTAATTCAACCACATGTTGGGGCAAAAAAAAAAGAAAAATGTAATTATTCCCTAAAAAGTGCAATGGCACTTCCATTATATTTTTCTAAAATCATGTGTTTTTTTGCACATGTACAGTATATATATCAACGATTTATGATCTGATACCATTATCGTACAACAAATGCTGAAAACAAATTGTCAAATTTGCCCCTATTTGGGTGTGAGCAAAAACACGCCATTTTTGTGTGTGTCCCTTTAAATGCAAATGAGCTGCTGCTCCCGCCCCCTTTCCAGAAGAGGGCGGAGCTTTAACAGCTCAACAACAACAAAGCTGGAGAATCTCACGCAGCCAAAATGAGGACGGTGTTCAGCCTTACATTGTTCAAACCGGAGTCGACACTGATGGAGAGACTCAGGAAAAAGTTACAACTTTTAGGACGTTTCTGAATGGTTAGTGGATAAATTTATGTAGTTGCTGTGGAGTTGATTCAACTCATTCACTAGCATGTGTCGTCATGTTAATCTTTTGTGTTGAATTGACCCTCGTTTGTGAAGCAGTCCGGCGTAAAATGACGGCATGACAACAACACTCTACTATCAATGTACCATGGTATCATCACAGTGATTTATTGTAAAGGACAATAACAAATGACACTAATTGTGTTTCTATTGAACACAGCAGAGTTAAGCTCTTTATACGCACTGTAAATGTGAATATAATTGAGTAAAATGAGTTGTTGCTCAGTACTGTAACAAATACTGCACAAACAAGCACATGACATGGCATCTGTAACGCACATGTTTTTTGGACATGTGCCATGTAAATACCGCGTCATTATTATCTGATACAATCACAGTACTTCTTATGAAAGGAAGACGATTAATATGGCGCGTCTTCATCATATTGGACTCCTTAGATAAAGCAAATGGCTGATGACATGTGAGGACAAACCAGAATGACCTTGTTTAGATGCTCTTTTTTAAAAAGAAATGCACAGTACACATTAGTGCTATCTGAATGAGCAGACTGTGATAAACGCTGCATTATCGTGATCAGACAGGTGAGTGTCAGTGCTGTTATGGCAATCACAGTTATTACCATCAGAGTGATCGACAGCCTGTGCTGATCATCTAGACCAGGGGTTTTTAAAGTGAGGTCCGGGGACCCGAGGGGGCCACAGGGGAGTGCTAGGGGTCCATGGATAAGTTTAGGAAAAAGCAGTTTAAAAATAAATATAAAAAATATAAAAAAATAAGATTTAACTTACTAAATAAATTTGATGAATGTACAAAATTAATTAAAATAATTAATTATGTATTTATATTGATACAATTGCATTTAATACATTAGATTAAAATTAATTGATTAAAATAAATAAATAAATAAAATTTTATTTCAATAAAAGTAAATAAACATTTGATTAAAATGAATAAATAAAAATGATTCAAATAAATTTTTAAATAATGAATGATTTAAATAAAAGAAAATAAGAAAAGCAGTGTAAAAAATAAATAAATAAATAGAAATAAGATTATACTAACTAAATAAATAATTTTAATAAATAAATAATACATATATAAAACATTTGATTAAAATAAATAAATAAAATAATTAAAATAAGTAAATTTGATTTGAATAAAAAATGAGAAAAGCAGTGTAAAAATGTAAAATAAATAAATAAAAATAAGATTACACTAACTAAATAAATAAATACATTTATTAAAATAAATAAATTAAAATTTGATTTAAATTAAAAAATAAGAAAAGCAGTGTAAAACTGTAAAAATAAATACATAAAAATAGGATTATACTAAATAAATAAATATTTAAATTATTTTCAAATAAAAAAAATAAAAAAATGATTAAAATAAATAAATAAAAACTTTTTTAATTAAAAAATATCAAAAGCAATGTAAAAATGAATAAATAAAAATGTATTATACTAGATAAATAAAAGTCTATTTAAATAAAGAAATAAAAATGATTAAAATAAATAAATAAAACCAAGATTAAACAAATAAATAAATAAATACAATTCGATTGCTTTAAATAAATAAATAATGAATTAATACATTTTATTCAAATGTGATAAATAGATTAATAAAACACATCTAACGAACAGTGAGTAGAAAAAACGTACTGATGTCATGCAATAGAAACTAAACATTTTACACATTTATAGCCTAATATTAATTTTTCACAGTATTAATTGGGTATTTATTTATACATTTAAAAAATATATATATATAGCTGCTTTTGAAATGTTAGGATGCACGATTATATTTGGGTCTCCGTGTCATCTTAAAGATTAAACCCCTGATCTAGAGCACATCTGATAAACAACAGAAAATCTCCCACCTCCTTCTTGACGTTGCGCAGCAGCCTCTGACGCGTCTCTGATTCTGCAAACAAACACACAGATTCTCATCCAAACATCACCTGACAGGCTCGATAACGGCTGTATTTCCACAGATGAAGAAGAATGCCTCACCTCCCATGGCTGGTGTGTGCTGTGCTGCTGCTGCTGCTGATGTTGAGTGAATGTGCGCAGGATGACAGTGTGTCCTCGTGAGTCAGAGCTGCGCGCGCAGGGTGTGGCGACTCACATCAGCGAGCCGCAATAATAACCGATATCGCGCCGATTATCATAAGACTAATATCAGCTGTCTCGATCCGATCTCTGCAGGGAAGCTGTAGTTTAGAGCGGCTCTAATATCTAGTACATTAGGATGATGTTTATGAGGGGTGTCGGTACAACCTGCTGCGATTGGTCACATGAGCGCCAATCAGCGAGCAGAGAAACGGCGTGGCCACGCCCCCTTTAGCGGATCAGCATGAGATACACGGTAATCACACATGTGTGAGAACACACGAAACATACGATCACGATATCATAGTGACAAAGTTTTATTTTATATGATATTATTACATTATATTATAATTATTAAATAATTAATTACAGTTTTATTCATATAGTGACTCAACGTTTTATTTTTAAATGGAATATAATTATTTATACTATTATAGCTATTATTTTATGATTAATTCATTAATTATGGTTTTATTTATGTTGTATCTCATGGTTTTATTATTATTATTATATTTTATAACTTTTATTAAATAAGGTTTTATTTATATCGTGACAGTTTTATTTTTTATATGATACATGTATATTATTATATTACACTATAATTATTAAATAATTAATTACAGCTTTATTTATATAGTGACTCAATGTTTTATTTTTAAATGGGATATAATTATTTATATTTAGCCTATTTATTATATTACACAATATTTATTATATTATTTTATGATTTACTAATTGTATCTCAAGGTTTTATTTTTATATTACATATTACTATTTATCATATTATTTTACAATAAATTATATGTCACTATAAAATTGTGACATCCTTTATTATTATTTTAATGTAATCATATTCTTTTGTTGAAAGGTTATTTATCTTCAAAAATATTTAATAATATTTAATAACGCTTTATATGTGTAAATGAACATGCTTTTTGCCCTTTTTAAGATAAAAAATTGACTTAAAAAATGAACTTAAATAATTGAACAATAATTAACATCTTGTCAATAAAATAGCCTAATAATTATTAATTTTTCATGAGAAACAGCTGACTTTTATTTTGAAATGTAAAAGTGTTGCATGTGTGTGGCTAATATAAGGTTTTATTTACATTTAAGTTTTATATATTAAATCATGATTATATTATTTTATAACTTTTATTAATTAAGGTTTTATTTATATAGTGACAAAATTGTATTTTTATATGATATAGTTTTATTTATATTCTTATATTACATTATATTATAATTATTAAATAATTAATTAATTACATCTTTATTTATATAGTGACTCAATTTTTTATTTTTAATGGAATATAATTATTTATAATGATATATTTATATTATATATTATATTACACAATATTTATTATATTATAGATAAATTAATATGCCAAAATAAATTTAAAAAAATATCTTTAAATGAGTAAATGAACACGCTTTCTGCTCTTTTTAAGAAAAAATAGATCAACTTAAATTATTGAACAATCTTATCAGTGCAATTATAAATATCCCGCTGACTTTTATTTTGAAATGTAACAGTGTTGTGTTTGTGTGGTTTCAGCGCGCTTCACTCACTGCTGCAGTCGCACGCGCTTGGCGGGAGTCACTGAAGTCCACAAACTCACTTTCTTCTTTCATTTTCAGCTGATATTTTATGAATATAATTTTCAGTCAAAGAGGTGAGTTTATTTTAATTTGTGTTTAATCAGAGCTCAAGTAACGCTGTTTAGAGAATGTCTTCTGTCTTTCGGTTGCTCTGTATTTTGAATTAGCAGTGCGGCTAAAGCTACTCAACATGTTGTGTTGTTAAACTTCAATTAATCAAACATGTTTATTTTCAAATCAGGTAAATTAAAGCACATTGCTTATGTATTATGTTTGGATATGGCTGTTATTACAGTCACGGGTGATTTAGCGGACTATATAAAGAAATGATTCCATGATGATGATGATGTTAAAGACACGACTCTGGTTATTATTGACTTAAACATTTTCATACTTTCTACGTTATATAACAGAAGCAGCTTCACAGATTAACATATAATCTTCATTATGGGTTCACACTTTTGCAGTGAATACAGACATTGCTTGAAAGAACATCATCTCCCTTATTTTATATATGTATATATTTACGTATATATATATATATATATATATATATATATATGGTAATATGTATGTATTGTAATACTAATGTAAGTGTTCTTCCGTCTCCAGGTGGTTTGTGTAGTCTCCAGTGATCATGCCGTCCAGTCTGGGCTCCAGCAGTCCAGCTGCAGTTCTTCAGGAGGCTTTGGAAAACTCCGGCCGCTTGATTGACAGGCATCTGCAGGAGGATCGTTGTTTCCCGGACCTGTCAGAGCTCCTCAATGTCCCGTCACATAGTAAGAGTCACTGTTCTTCCTGTTAAACAGCCTCTTGTTAACACAATGCCTGTTAAGACTCTTGTGTCTGGTGTTTGGCAGATATGCCCTCGCTCTCGGGCATGTCGGACATGGATTATCCTCTGCAGGGACCGGGTCTGATCAGCGTGCCGAGTCTTCCCGAGCTCAGCACCATCCGCAGGGTTCCTTTACCCCCAGAGCTGGTGGAGCAGTTTGGTCGTATCCTACCATCCAAATGCTTAGTTTTACTATAATCTCTGCAAAGAAAGTGTCTTCTTCAATCAATTAAAGTCACCCTGAAATCAAAATTGTATTTTTTTAATGGAATATTGCAGTATTTATCGGTGCACATCATTGTTTTGAATTCATTTGAATAACTTCCCCTCCATCTTGCAGCGACATCTCTTCTCTGACGACGAGGGCGGGGCAACCTGTCACTCACATGAGATCCACCAATAGCAAACCACAACCATCCAATCAATTCTCCACAAATGCCCTACATTTGTTCTTGTTTGCGAAGCGGTTTCACTCGGATATAGGGAAAAAACATCTGTTTCATGCCGACTTTAAGTTGTTTGCAATGCCTTAATTGACACTTAACAGATATGCAGTGCAACTGCATGATGGGAGTTTTCCCTGAAATCTCCAGGGCGTGGCTTACTATTGATAATGACATCTTTATGTGGAATTATGAGGATGGGTGAGTATCAACAGATCGGATATCAGTTCAATATTTCAGATATGTGATGTTCATAGAGATTTATGTCTTGTTCAGGAGTGATGTGGCGTATTTTGACGGCCTCAGTGAAACTATACTGTCAGTTGGACTGGTCAAACCGAAGCCAGGTTAGTTGGTTTTTTGATTTAGTGCTCGCCTTCAGAAATAGATAAGCAGATTATGGCTTGATTATGCCTAAAAACATGCTTTTAATGCATTGCAAGATTCTTAGTTTTCATAATTTGATGTTTTATCACTCATTATGTGTTTGTATTATAAATGTTGAACTGACGTGGGTAATCTTTGGTGCTACAGGTATTTTTCAGCCTCACATCCACTACCTGTTAGTGTTGGCCACACCAGTGGATGTTGTGATCCTGGGATTGAGCTTCCCAAAAGTCCAGACAGGTGAGTGTCATGTTTGGATTTGATCAACGTTTGCGTGTGTGTTCGCTAAAATCTTATCTTAAAATATGTATCGCAATATATATATATTTTTAAATTGTAAATAAGAGGGAAATCAAATTACAAACAATAGGACAAATACATGTTTCACTTTTATTTAAAGGATTAGTTCACTTCAGAATTCACATTTCCTGATAATTTTCTCACCCCCACGTCATCCAAGATGTTTATGTCTGTCTTCAGTTGAAAAGAAATGAAGGTTTTTGAGGAAAACATTCCAGGATTTTTCTCCATATAGTGGACTTCACTGGGGTTCAACGGGTTGAAGGTCCAAATGTCAGTTTCAGTGCAGCTTCAAAGAGCTCTACATGATCCCAGACGAGGAATAAGAGTCTTATCTAGAGAAACCATCGCTCATTTTCACGTCGTCACGTGTAGAGCTCTTTGAAGCTGCACTGAAACTGACATTTGGACCTTCAACCTGTTGAACCCCAGTGAAGTCCACTATATGGAGAAATATCCTGGAATGTTTTCCTCAAAAACCTTAAAGGGGGGGGTATGGTATCACACACAGTTTCTGCCAATCTCATGTTAATCTTGAGTACATATAGAGTAACAATGCATCCTTCATATCTCCGAAAAGTCTTTAGTTTTGTCATATTTATAAAAGATAGATACGCCAAACTGAGTCTTTCCGAAAAAAGCAGAGATCCTGGAGGCGTGTCTGCCGTCAGTGCCGTGGGTGAAGCTAAAGAGTCACGAGCGCGCGCAGCTTCTGCGTAGAGATTGCATGCTAGCTGCGACATCATTATAAATAAAACAGAACAAAAACATTAGTGTTGTTTACATTATATGCACTTGCGTGCCGATTTCCAACAAAACACAGACATCTGATGCAGCTTTACTCACCGCCCGCAATCTGCAAATCCAGAGCCGAACTGGGACTTGTTTACAAAGTATTCATCACCGAAATCAACAAACAAACATACGTGCACAACTGCCTCAGAAAAACAAACTTCATCCTCTGTTCCCTTAACGCTGGGTTCTTTGGGAAGCTGAAAAAGGTAATCTTTCCCTCACACTCCTTCAGTGACAGGAGCTGCATCTCATTTGGGAGGCTGCGTCCTCCAGAGGTCGCATTTGAAGGCTGAATACTTCATCAAAGATGTCATATTTAAGAAAAGTAACCGTAATAAAATTGACTGATATTCATTGAGAGGTGAAAAATACTGTATTCTAATTTCTTTCTTACGTTGCAATCTAACGGTTATTTTTCTTTAACGAGACCGCCTTGATGATGTATGCAGCCTTCAAAGGGTCCGCAAACGGAAGTAGTGTATTTGGCACAGAAATACTCCGTCAAACTCGTGTTTTGGCCATGTTTAGCATGAGAATTCAACTCTTTAACAGTGTAAATAAGTCAGAATGCATGAAATAGCATTACACCCCCCTTTAATTTCTTTGCAGACGATGTATATCGCACACCCTAGCTATGAGGACATATTTACATATAGCAACATCTTTAATGATATACACTTTATATCATCGCCATGATATATATCGTCGCAGCCGTAGTGTTCACACAGGATTTATTCTCAACCCTCCAGCAGGTTTGAATGACAGCATGTCAGGAGCCATGCAGCTTTTGCCGGATCCTCTCTATTCCATCCCCACGGATAACACCTACCTGCTGGCCGTCACCTCCACGGACGTGGGCCGGATCTTCATGGCGGGGAAAGACGGCTGCCTGTATGAGATCGCCTATCAGGCTGAAGCGGGCTGGTTCAGTCAGCGCTGCAGGAAGATCAACCACTCCAAGAGCAGCCTGTCCTTCCTCATCCCGTCACTACTGCAGTTCTCCTTCTCTGAGGACGGTAAGAACGTCATTCAGCAGATGAACATTGTGCTTTCATGTCATGTTTCTCATTTGAATCTCGTCGTTTGTTGCAGATCCCGTGGTCCAAATCGCTGTTGACAATTCACGGCACATTTTATACACACGCTCAGAGAAGGGTGTTCTGCAGGTGTGTGCTTTGATAATGAATCACATACTGTGGTGTTTGTGGTTTTGGGTGACGTTCTAATGTGTTCTCGTGTCTGTCAGGTGTATGATCTCGGCGCTGATGGGCAGGGAATGAGTCGAGTCGCCGCCATGTCTCAGAGCTCCATCGTCTCAGCGGCTGGAAACATCGCCAGGTAGAGCTTCACCTGCGTTTTCTGTGTGGATGCGCATATAGAAATATTTTGGCTGATAACCAATATGAGTTTACAATTTGAATGATTAAATTTTGAATAATTTTACATAAAAATATATTTAAAATAAGGATCAATATATTATCTTTAATATGCATTTATGTAAGTATTATAAGTATTCATTTGTATTTATTAATTTATAATTGCGCATTTATTTTTTATTTTATAATGATTATTAATTTTATTAATAGTTTTGTTATTTAAATAGATTTTTTTAATGCATGTAAAAATATTTAATCAATTTTTGTAAGTATTATAACTATTCATTTGTGTTTATTAATTTATAATTGTAAATTTTATTTAATAATAATTATTGATATTGTTAATAGTATTGTTATAAATTAATTTTTAATACATGTAAAAATATTTTATATAAATTTCTGTAATTATATTCGTTTGTTTTTATTAATTTATAATTGTACATTTATTTTTATTTTATAATAATTATTGATATTATTAATAGTATAATGTTATATAAATAAATCTTCTTTGATAAATGTAAAAAAAATATATATAATTTTTGTAATTATGTTCGTTTTCATTCATTTATATTTGTACTTTTATATTATTTTATAATAATTATTGATATTAATAATATTACAATGTTATTATATAAATTAATCATCTTTAATACATGTAAAAAATAATTTTAAATGCTAATATTTGTCAGTACTGATATGGTCAGCAGTATATTGTGCACTTTAATTATTTGATTAATTATTATTAATAACAATAGTTTAATATTAATAATATAATAATAATCTTTAATACATTTTAAATGAATTGAAAACAATAATAATAATAATTACATCTATTATTAATGATTTATTTTATAATAAAATATTGTAATTAATAATAATTATGTATATAATGTATCTATCTTTAATCAGATTTTAAATGTATTACAAAATACTACTTTTGGTCAAAAACAATATGGTCACCAATATATTGTGCACTCCTTACATTACATTATATTAGTTATTATTATTATTAATAACATTATTTAATTTTTAAAAATAAAATATAATTTTATTACTAATAATAAATGTATAATTTATTGTTAATAAATTTAAAATGAATTAAAATAATAATATTGGTTATTTTAATTTATTAGCTCATGTTCATGTGTCTTTGCATCATTTTTGCAGGACGATTGATCGCTCCGTGTTCAAACCCATCGTTCAGATCGCAGTAATCGATCGCTCCGAGTCGTCAGACTGTCAGCTGTTGGCCGTCACTCATGCTGGTATGAACACTTCATTTATAAACGCAGACTAATGAAGCATTGATCTGTATATATAGTTGTGTTTCTGTGTGTGTTGTGCAGGTGTGCGTCTTTACTTTAGCACCATCCCTTTTGCGCCGCCCAACGCCAAACACGGCCCGGCCCGGCCCTGCATCCTGGCGCTGGTGCACGTGCGTCTGCCGCCCGGATTCTCTGCGTCCTCCACACTCCAGAAACCAGCTAAAGTACACAAGGCTCTGTACAGTAAAGGTGTTTTGCTGATGGCCTCGTCTGAGACGGAAGACAGCGATGTTCTGTGGTGCATCAACCACGATTCATTTCCCTTTAAAAAGCCCCTCATGGAAGCTCAGGTCAGGAAGTTCATGTTGATTTGACTATTTTGCAAATGACTGAGCAGTACAGCCAAACTAATTTCCCTATTTTAAAAATGTAGCCTTACATGGTAACAAAATGTAAATGGAAAAAGAATGACAGACCGTTTAGGCCAAAGTAACGGTGGGCGAACATTATTTTATTTCATCTTTGTTATTAAAAATAAGAACAAAGATGTACATTATAAATACAACAATATACAAATGAAATAAACACTGCTTTATTTTTTCACAGTAGGTGTATTTAATAGTAGCATTCAAGCAAGCAATTTAATAAACAAATGTGATTCTCTTTGTTTTTGATTTAACATTAATGACAAGCGGCAGCAGGTTAATTAGGCTGCTGTCATTTTAAGGACTCATGCACAGATCCAATATACAGGCACACATCCGGTTTTCTGCCAACTGTTTACGTTCACTTAAGACATAACCGACTGTGTTTATGTAAAAATTGTGTGCATTTACCAGTTTAAGTGCAATAAGACATGAAAGATAACTTGGTTCAGTTCTTTGCTCACGCTTCAGGTGTACGCTCTCAGAAAAGCACGTGTCAGAACAGTATGCGAATAAAATGTTCAACCGGCAAGGCTTAAAAACCCATGCAAATAATAAACTTTTGTGATTGTGAATACCTGCAGTGTCCCGTGAGCATAACTCTACCTCTGCGTTAACATGTGATGTGAATATACGTCACGTCATTATGTCGTATGTCGATATTTCTTCAAAAGCAGATCGTGGAGACATTTTAATAATTCACAATCAAAAATCATGATATCGCACACCCCATCCCTGCAGGTTTAATCAAATTTAAGGCCATAAAAAGTCTTAAATGGTATAAGAAAATTCTTAATTATCACTTCAAGAGGTCTTAAATTTGAAGACAGAAATCTGCAATCGTGATATGGCTTAATGTGAGTATTAAACCATATTAAGTCATATTTTAAATTAATATAAATATAATGCTTTCTAATTTTGACATCCTTTTTCTTAAAAAAAGTTCAAAAACTGAAATGTTAGGTTTATAATTTTCTAAAACTTTTTGTTCTTATCAATATCTGTATGATTGCCATTTTATGGTTTGAATGTTGATCTTGCTCTACCCCGCATATGGAATTAATTTAATTTGTGCAGGTCTTTAAAAGCCTTAAATAATAGATAAACTGTTTTACAATATTTACAGCAATTGAGAATTTTGGCATTGCATATTTATATTGTTTTTATTTGTTTGTGTTTGTTTTTTTGTTTTTTTTCATTATATTTAATCTATGGTGTATAGATTAAATATAATGAAATAAAAATAATAGAAATAGAAATGCATATATGCAATGTGTTATAACACTATGGAGGAAAAAGTACAAGCTAGGGATGCACCGATATGAAAATTTTGGCCGATAATAATTTATATTTGAAAGCCGATAACCTATATATATATATATCAGACATTTCAGAATAAGAGTCACGGTGTATTTCGGGATGGTTTTTTTTTTTTTTTTTTCCTGGTCATTATTGTTATTTTGTTTACACAATAAACTGTATTTAATTTAATTTCTATTTAATTCATAGTAAACTGCTGTATCTTCTGTCACAGGAAGGAAAGACTAAGAACATTATTTGACACATTATTCAATATATTTTACAGGTATAAGGGTTATTATAGTTAACTAAACCTAAAACCAAAGAAATCTTCATTACTTGAAATAAAAAAAAATTTAAACTTATTTTATTTCATCTAGTTTCTAAGCTTTAGCTTAACCTGAGGTATTAAAATAACAAACATAAATGAAAACTTATAGACATTTAAAAGCAAAAACTAAAAGACATAAACACACAAAAAATTACTAAAACTTTTAACTTAAATTACAATGAAAGTAGAAAAACTAAAAATACAATTTTAAACGAAAACTATAATAGTACCTCAATGATAAGTGTATAAATCCCTGAAAAGTACTGAATTTTGCTCTTTCGTGTCTTTTTGCACTTGAACGGTCAAAAACCGTCCGCTTTGGCGAGCAAAGTGCAGTTGGATGAACATAAACAGTTTGGGGAATATCAGTGTAATGGATCTGTGTATTGTTAGAGAAATGCTTAATGCATTACAATTTAACTAAATTAGATTTTAGTCAACTAAATCTACTGTAGATGGTGATATTGAGTCGACTAAAACTATTTCCGATGACTAAAATATGACTAAAACTAAATGGCATTTTAGTCAAAAAACTATGATTAAATCAAAATTTGCTGTCAAAATTAACACTGCTTTTTGAAGTGATTTCAATCATATTTCAAGCAATTCATAACCATCATGGTGAACATCTGAAGGAAATAATCCATTATTTATCAGCTTTAATATATATCGGCTACATTTTTGGTCCGATAAAATCAAAAATGAACATATATCAGCCGATAGCGATATGGTGGCCGATATATCGTGCATCACTAGTACAAACAAATGTCTAAAATATCTACATGTAACCATCTGGTGGTTTCTTCATTGTTTGTCTGTTTTTTTTTAAGATGCCATGTTTTTTGTCTTGTTCCTTCAGATGACAGTGAATGTGGACGGTCACTCGTGGGCTCTGTGTTCAATCGAGGAGATGAAATCTCCCAGAATCCTCACTCCTCTGAATAAAGATCTCATTCCGCTCACCGATTCTCCTTTAGTCGTTCAGCAGCACAACATCCCGCCACAGAAATTTGTTCTCTTGTCCGCTCAGGTGATTTATCTTCCCGTTGATGACATCCGTGTGATATCCTTCATGTTCTTCTTCTCTTACTCTTTGCTTTACCGTCTGCAGGGGAGTCACATCTTCCACAAGCTGAGGCCGGTGGATCAGTTGCGCCACCTGCTGGTGAGCAGCGCTGGAGGCGAGAGCGAGGAGATCGAGAGGTTCTTCAAGCTGCACAGGGTACGTGTCGTCATGCTTATTCTTTTAATATCGTGAGCTTAATGTGTTTGATAATAAATATTCACCTCCCTTCACAGGAAGAGCAGGCGTGTGCCACGGCGCTCATCTTGGCCTGTTCCACCGCAGCGTGTGATAGAGAGGTGTCTGTATGGGCCACTCGAGCGTTCTTCAGGTCAGATATGCAATGTTTCTTAATTTTATAATCGTCATGGAAGTATTGCGAGTATTTTTATACATCTGATTTGGTGATTTGACGTTTTGAGGTGTTTTTATGCAGGTACGGTGGAGAGGCTCAGATGCGTTTCCCATCTGCCCTCTCTGCACCCAGTAACGTCGGCCCGCTCTTCAGCTCTCCCGTACCAGGTGAGAAGCAATTCAACATGCCACAAAAATCTTGTAACCATTAACCATGTGGAATCACACTAGAAGCTGTGAGTGTTGACTAATGTCTAATCTGTAGTCTGCTGTGATTGTAGGATCCCCAATGCTTGTCGGCAGCCCCCTGCCAAACCCCAGTTTTCTTGCCACACCTGCCCCAGGTATAAAACTACCCTTCAGACCAGTGACCGCTTCACTAATCTGTGTGTACTAGTAGAGCTGATGTTAAAGATGTTGTTTTTGGGGTTTTCATACTTAAATGTTGATTATTTTCCTCATGTTCTCCACTGTTGCAGCTCCTCTCTTCCCAGTCTGTCAGTAACGCTCTGTTTAGTTCCTGTCTGTCTTTATTCCAGGCCCATAATGCATCTTTTTGTTGTCTTTTTCTTATTATTTTGCATGATAATGTAAAAAATAATCTTATGTAATAATATTACAGTCATATCCTGCTCAATGTTGTTTTTAAATGTGATTGACTCATCTTGACTCATCAGGCATGTTCCCGCCAACCATGTCGACCCCTTACATCTCGGCTACACCCATGAGCCCCGGCGGTGGCGCTCTCACAGCTATGTCTTCTGGACCCGAGGTCATCTTCTCCGGAAAACACAACGGCATCTGTATTTACTTCACACGTATACTGGGGTCAGTCAGCTTTACGCTAAATACATGACATTATGAATGTTCATAACCATCTGTTTTGACTGATTCTTTAATAAAGACTTACTTTACATTGACGCTTTGAAACAGGAACATCTGGGACGGGAGTCTTTCGATGGAGACCATCATAAACAAAGGCAGTCAGACTGTGTCTTTTGTGAGTAATTACAGATTTTGGAGTAATTTTACATTTTGTTTTTATCTAGTTTTTAATAAATTAATTAATTGACAGATTGTGAAGCAATTTTACAAAAACATTTTTATTTATTTTTATTTATTTAGTATTTATTGTGAGTAATGACAGATTTTGGAGAAATTTTACAAAAATGCTTTTGCCTTTATTTATTTAATTAGTTTTTATAGATTTTGTTTGTAATTGACACATTTTGGATTTTTACAAAAATACTATTTTGTTTTTATTGTGAGTAATGACAGATTTTAGAGTTTTTATATTTTGTAAAAATTGTTTGGCATTGATGTTTGTTTTTATCTGACTTTTATTAATTCATTTTATTTATTGTTAGTAATGACAGATTTTGAAGCAATTTTACAAAAAATGTTTTTTGTTTTTATTTATTTAATTCGTTTTTATTTTTATTTTATTTTTTGATGACTTTTTTGATTTTTACAAAACTTCTGTTTTTTTATTTATTTTGTTTTTTGTTTATTCTGTTAATAGTGAGTAATGACAGATTTTATAGTATTTTTACGGTTTTAAAAAAAAATTTATTTGTGCTTTTATTTTTGTTTTTATCTATTTTTATTAATTAATTTGATTTATTGTTAGTAATGACAGATTGGAGAAACTTTACAAAAATGCTTTGTTTTTCATTATTTTGTTTTTATTTATTTTCTTGTTGGTAATGACATTTTAGAGCAATTTTACAAAAATGCTTTTTTATTTTAATTGGTTTTTGTTTATTGTGAGTAATGCTAGATTTTAGAATATTTTTACATTTTTATTTATCTATTTTTTTTTGTTAATTAAGTAATTTTATTTATTGTTAGTAATGACAGATTTTGGAGAAATTTTACAGAAATGGTTTATTTTGTTTGTGATTGACAGTTTTTGGATTTTTACAAAAATACTTTTTGTTTTATTAATTTATTTGGTTTTTATTTATTTTATTGTGAGTAATGAAAGATTTGAGCATTTTTACTTTTCCACTCCACTTGCGTTCCAGAGTTTTTGTAGTGCATCACTTTCAGCAACTTTTTAGCCAATCAGAAAAGTTCTCTGCCTGTCAATCATTTTGTGTGTTTAGGTTCAGGTTAGTCTCGCCTAGTCAGATGTTCAGACTGACGGCAGAAGGTCTGGACTCCATCACAGCTTTCATTGGTCAAGGACCGACATGTTAAAGAATCACAGTTCGTTTTGTTCTGCGTCAAGTTCAGAGGCGTGGAAATGTAACGTCGATGTACCTACAATAACAGACCGGCGTATAAAACTCTTGGAAGTGTTTTAAAGATTCTATACTGTGGACTACAGGGCGTGACATCTGAGTCTGAGACTAGGATCAGGTTGACACGTCTTTGGTGTGAAATGTTCATCACAGCACCTTTTCGTGTGATTCATTGATGTTGTTTGATGTTTAGTTGGAGAGTACGGCCAGTTCCTCTGATCTGGAGCTCATCCTAATGGAGCTTCAGGGTTTGAAGGAATTCCTGGACAAAAACTCCCAGTTCAGTCCGACTTCTTCTCTGGGTGTGGCCAAGTAGGTCCTCATCACTTCCTCATGTTGTAGTAATGCCTGTTTCTTGTAGCGATGCGGTTTTCTAACTGACTTGACCTCTTCAGTTTCAGCTCACCAGCAAACCTGCAGCAAAGACTTCTGGGATTCATGCGTCCAGATGGTTCCAGCTCTCAACAAGTACAGCAGGAGCTTCAGAGGAAGTACCACAGTGAGTTTTAGTGTGTTTGTGTATTAGGGGTGCACAATATATCGGCCACCATATCAGTATCGGCCGATATGTTCATTTTTTTATGTTATCGCTATCGGCCCGATGAGAAAATTTGGCCGATATATCAAAGCTGATTAATAATGGATGCACACTGTTCGCCATGATGGTTATGAATTGCTTGAAATATGATTGGAGTCACTTCAAAAAGGAAAATACAGTGCAACATGTGCAGTGCAAGTCTGTCATACAGGCTACATAAAATTATAACTAGATCAGTAAAGTTTAATGACAGACTTTGATTTCGGCTTGACAAAGCCAGGTCTGAAAGTTTAAAATAATTTTGAACAGCTTGAAGTTGAAGGTTTTACTTTTTACGAGCATATTTTAACATGTTGTTAACATGGATTAGTAGGTTGTTAACATGATTAGCATGTTATTAGCATGAATTAGTATGTTGACCAACATGTTTTAACTATTTTGCTAGCATGTTTTAACACATTCCTAATTAACATGTTGTTAGCATGATTTAGCAGCTTGGTAGCATTATTTAACACACTAGTAGCATGAATTAGCATTTTTGTTAACATGATATACCACATTGTTAACATGAATTAGCACATTGCTAGCATTATTTAACACTCCTAGAATAAGTTTACTTGTTGCAAACATGTTTTAGCACGTTGCTAGCATGAACTAGCATGTTTTAAAACTTTTAACATGTTAACATGAATTAGCATATTTTAACACATTGCTAACATGAATTAACATGTTTTAACACATTGCTAGCATTATTTAACACTCCTAGAATAAGTTTACTTGTTGCAAATATGTTTTAGCACGTTGTTAGCATGAACTAGCATGTTTTAACACTTTTAACATGTTAACATGAATTAGCATGTTTTAACACATTGCTAGCATCATTTAATTGTTAGAATGAGTTATCATTTTGTTAACATGTTTTAACACAACTGCCATGTTGCTAGCATGTTTTACAACATTGCCAGCATGATTTAGCACTGTTTACATGAATTAACATGTTGTTAGCATTTGAACACATTGTTAGGATGAATTGGCGTTTTAACACATTGCTAACATAATTTAATGCTTTGTTAGCATGAATTACCATGTTGCTAGCATGTTTTAACAAGTTGTTGGCATTAATTAAATTGTTTTAGCACATTGTTAACATGAATTACCATGTTGCTAGCATGATTTAACACTTTAACATGAATTAACATGTTAGCCTTTTAAACACAGTTAGCATAAGCATGTTTTAGCACATTGCTAACATGATTTAATGCTTTGCTAGCATGAATTAGCATGTTGCTAGCATGTTTTAACGTGTTGATAATTTTTTTTTTTTTTTTAGCATGTTATCCTAGGATAGTCATGAAGCTTTGCTAGTGTTAGCTTAAATACTGATACAAATACTAAAATACTTAAATACTATTTATATTAAAAAAAGTCTTTTATAGTACAAAATATAAAGAACTATCGGTATCGGTGAGAACGTTTATATCGGTGTATGCCTGTGTGTCAGTGCGCGTTCAGATATTCACCATCTTCTCATGTTTGTTCCTCAGCCGAGGCTCAAGCGTACGAGAAAGCGTCTCTTCAGGCCATGCAGCAGTTGATTCATCGCTCCTGTCAGACGCTGGCGCTCTGGAAACTTCTGTGTGACCATCAGTTCAGCCTCATCATCTCTGAGATGCCCAAGGTACGACCCATCGCTCTCGCTCTCTCTAGTGAACTATTGAGCTTTTATTTTGACGGGTTTCTATTTCTAGGCTTTTATTTTGAAGGGTTTCCATTTCTATAATTTCCCTCGCTGGTTTTCTTCCACTCTCAGGAGTTTCAGGATCAGATTAAGGCTGTGAGTTTTAAGGATGTGGTTGTTTCTGGACGCGAGCTGACCGGCGCTCTCGTCACCGCCCTCATTAACGTGTACATCAAAGACAGCGCGTCTGTAGACACCGTCAGCGCTCACCTGAGAGACATCTGCCCTCTGCTGTACAGCAGTGATGACAGCATCTGCTCGAAGGTACCTGTGATTCTCACAGACGCTCCACTGAGACACTAGACAACACTACACAAACACTACAAAGATGGAAAAATAACTCAAGATAGCTGTGGGGAAGGAATCACACACAGTTTTATTTAGTTAATTTATTTATTGTTTTCTTTTTTTAGTGTACATATTTTATTTAGTGTTTATTTATTTATTTTAGTTTTTTTAGTGTTTTAAATTTTTAATTATTTTAATTTTTATTTCAGTTTAATTTATTACTTTTTTTTTTTAGTTTAATTTATTTTAGTTTTTGTTTTTTAATTAGTTTTTTTTATTTACATTAATTTTGTTTTTGTATCTATACATTTTTATTTGTTTTAGTTTAGTTTTTTTATTTATTCCAGTTTTTTTTTGTTTGTTTTTTTTATTATTTTTCATTTTGTTTACTTTAGTTATTTTATGTTTTTATCTATGTATTTATTTATTTTTTATTTTATGTTTTTAGTTTATTTTTTATTTCTTTCTTATTTATTTTATTCCAGTTTTTATATATTTATATATACGGTAAAGGAGTCACACAGTTTATTTAGTTAATGTATTTATTTATTTATTTATTTACTTTTTTTGTGTGTATGTAATTATTATTTATTTATGCGTTTTTAAATTTTATTTATTTTTATTTTTATTTATTTATTTATTTATTTTTTAGGATTTTTGTTTCTGTGTATTTGTTTATATTTTTTAATTATATTGTTTATATTATGTTTTGGTTTGTATTTATTGTTTTTCTTTTTTATTTATTTGATCTTTTTTTTCTTTTATTTATTTATTCTAGTTTTTCATTTATTTTAATTAATTTTAATTCTTAATTCCACTTTGGTTTCTTAACAATTCCATGAAGAATTCTTTTGTTACTTTTGAAGTTAAAAATACTTAACCATAAAAATGGTAACCATAAAAATACTTTTTTTTTTTTTTTAAGCGTAACTTATTTTAATGTTTCTTGTTTTTAATGACACGCCAAGTTTTGTTGTTTATCCATGTACATGTTGTCATATGAGCAACCAGTCAGCACAGAACTGAAGGTCTTGTGATGAGAATCTCTTTCCTTCCTCACAGGCCAATGAGCTTCTTCAGAGCTCCAGACAGATCCAGAACAAGCTTGAGAAGGAGCGAACGCTGAAGGAATCCCTCCGTCTCTATCAGCAGATCAGCCATCATACAGACCTGCCGCTCGTCTGCTCGCAGTACCGGCAAGGTGAGCGTCTGAGCGGATCTGCTTTAAATTCAGAGGAACTGAGCGATCTTTACATAACAAACTGATCCCCTTCTGCTCCCGTTCAGTGCGTTTCTATGAGGGCGTGGTGGAGCTGTGTCTCACAGCCGCTGATAAGAAAGACCCTCAGAAACTGGGGCCGCACTTCTACAGGAACGGAGAACCGGAGGAGGACTCCACCGGCCAGCAGGCGTTCCAGGAGAGGTCAGTACACACATGTACTCATCATAAAGGATCCTAAGGTGCTCATGTGGGAGTTGCAGGTTCAAATCTGTTTATAAATCAATAATAAAGATCCTTTATTACTTTTTTTGTCCAGATTGTCCTGTTATAAATGCATCACGGACACCATGCAGGAGTTGGTGAATCAGAGTAAAGCAGCTCCTCAGTCTCCCAGCGTCCCTAAACAACCCGGGCCGCCCGTCATGACCTCTGACCCCAACATGTTGAGCAATGAGGATGCTGCCGCCCATGTAAGTTACATGCCATCTGCCAGAGTGTAAACCTGTTTGATGCAGTGTTATTGAGTTTTTCTATTCTAGTACTTGTTTATATTTTGATTTGTTTTTTGTTTTATATTTTCATTTTGTAGTAATTTTGCTATGTGCTTTTGTCTTTTTATTGTATTTTTTTATATTTTTATTCAGCTTTATTTCACTTTTTGAAACTTAAACGTATTTTATTTCAGTTAGTTGCCAAGACCACATTTCTAATTTTTGATTTTATTAATTGAAACTGAAAAAACTTTTGAAAAACTAAATAAAATGTAAAAATAAAAGACAAAATGTGTACAAAACTACAATTAACATACTTGGTAAAATAACAAATTAAACTACATAATTTGAAATAAAAAAAATAAATAATATAAAACAAAATATAAGTATAATAATATAACTATAACATTGTTTAGTACTTTGACTTATTTTAAACTAATTTTATCATTTTCGTTTTAGCTTTTTTTTTTAAGTTACATGTTTTAGTTTTTATTTAGCTTATTTTATTTATTTATTTATTTTAGGTTTTTAGTGTATCTTTTTTTGTGATTTTAGTTTTCATTTAATTTATATTTTAATTTATTTGCTTTAATTTATTTATTTTTAATTCAGTTTATAAACTTATTTAGTTTTATTTTAGTTTATTTGTACATCTATTTATTCAAATGAAATAAAAAAATATAACCTTGAAAAACTAAAGACCTATGTGTACAAAAATAAAACTAACAAAAAGACTTGGTAAAAAAAATAAATAAATAAAATAAATAATAATTTGATTTTGAAAAGTAAATAAAAACCAAAACTGTAATAACCTTGTTTAGTACTTTAACTTATTTGACTTATTTCACTTGCTTACCAAGGCAAAATGTTTGTTCGTTTTTTAAATTTACGTTTTTCATCTAGTATTTCTTTTGTTTTATTTTCACACTTTACTTCAATGAAAGAAAGCGTTTTGAATAGCTGTAGATGAATGAACAGTAACAGCACTGATTGTTCACACAGTTCGAGCAGATGCTGGGTCTCGCTCAGAGATCTCAAGACGAGCTCTTCCACATCGCTCTCTATAACTGGCTCATTCAAGCCGATCTTACCGACAAACTTCTGGAGGTATGACTAATATGATGCGGAGTTTTGTGACATAGCTTAAAGTTTCTTTGCTCTGAGTGTTAAGGACCGTTTCTCCTCTGGTCAGGTGAATTCTCCATACCTTGAGGATCATCTGATGCACATGATCAAACAGGACCAGAGTAAAGTGCGTAACATGGACCTCCTGTGGCGATACTACGAGAAGAACAGAAGCTTTGGCAAAGCGGCACACGTGCTGGCGCGATTGGCAGACATGCACAGGTATAGTGCTGGTTAGCCCCGCCCACTGAAATCTAATTGGTTCATTTAAATATTGGTATTTCTGTTTTTTACATTTATATGAAGCCTCAAAGTTTCAGTTTGCCTCATCCCGGTGGTGCTGAGTGTTTAATGTTGGTTCTGTGTGCGTGCAGCACTGAGATCTCTCTGAAGCAGCGTTTGGAGTACATCTCGAGGGCCATCCTCTCCGCCAAGAGCTCGTCCTGCGTGTCTTCACTGGGAGCTGATGGAGAGTTTCTGCATGAACTGGAGGAGAAGATGGAGGTAACGACACAGAAGCAGCTGCTGATGACCTTCTTTCAGTCAAAATTGCAAATTATAGTCAAAATTGCGAGATATAAAGTCAAAATTGCGATTTATAGTCAAAATTGCAAGTTATAAAGTCAAGATTGCAAATTATAGTCAAAATTGCAAGATAGAAAGTTAAAATTGCGTTATAGTCAAAATTGCAAGTTATAAAGTCAAAATTGCAAGCTATAAAGTCAGAATTGCTAGATATATAGTCAAGATTGCAAATTATAGTCAAAATTGCGAGTTATAAAGTCAATTGCGAGTTATAAAGTCAAAATTGTGATTTATAGTCAAAATTGCGAGTTATAAAGTCAAAATTGCTAGATATAAAGTCAAAATTGCGATTTATAGTCAAAATTGCAAGTTATAAAGTCAAAATTGCAAGCTATAAAGTCAGAATTGCTAGATATATAGTCAAGATTGCAAATTATAGTCAAAATTGCGAGTTATAGTCAATTGCGAGATATAAAGTCAAAATTGCAAATTATAGTCAATTGCGCGTTAGTCAAAATTGCGTGATATGAAGTCAGAATTGCGATTTATAGTCAAAATTGCTAGATATAAAGTTAAAATTGCGATTTATAGTCAAAATTGCAAGTTATAAAGTCAAAATTGCAAGCTATAAAGTCAGAATTGCTAGATATATAGTCAAGATTGCAAATTATAGTCAAAATTGCGCGTTAGTCAAAATTGCGTGATGATATGAAGTCAGAATTGCGATTTATAGTCAAAATTGCGCGTTATAGTCAAAATTGCTAGATATAAAGTCAAAATTGCGATTTATAGTCAAAATTGCAAGTTATAAAGTCAAAATTGCAAGCTATAAAGTCAGAATTGCTAGATATATAGTCAAGATTGCAAATTATAGTCAAAATTTCAAGATAGAAAGTCAAAATTGTGCGTTATAGTCAAAATTGCAAGTTATAAAGTCAAAATTGCAAGCTATAAAGTCAGAATTGCTAGATATATAGTCAAGATTGCAAATTATAGTCAAAATTGCGAGTTATAAAGTCAATTGCGAGTTATAAAGTCAAAATTGCAAATTATAGTCAAAATTGCGCGTTAGTCAAAATTGCGTGATGATATAAAGTCAGAATTGCGATTTATAGTCAAAATTGCGCGTTATAGTCAAAATTGCGCGTTATAGTCAAAATTGCGAGTTATAAAGTCAAGATTGCAAATTATAGTCAAGATTGCAAATTATAGTCAAAATTGCGAGTTATAAGGTCAATTGCGCGTTACAGTCAAAATCGCGTGATATAAAGTCAGAATTGCGTGATATAAATTCTTTCTTTCCTCAGAATTGGACTTTATAACTCACCATTGTGAGTTTATAACTCGCAGAATAAGAAGTCAGAATTGCAAGATGTAAACTCGCAATGGTGAGAAAGTCGCTATTACCTTTTTTAGTTTTTTTTTATTCGGTTGTAGAAACAAGCTTCCATACTCCATAGACATTTAATTTTAATTTATTCCTTAAATTTTCTTTACTTGGCCTTTAAAAGTCTTAAAACAGTCTTAAATGTACCTTCATGAATCCTGCAGAAACCTGTAATGCTGCTTTGATCCTCCAGGTGGTGCGGATTCAGGTGCAGATCCAGGAAACCCTGCGCAGACAGTATTCCCAGCATCCCTCTGTGCAGGGAGCCATTACACAGCTAGACTCTGAGCTCATGGACATTACCAAGGTAGGTGAAGGTGTTTCAGTCGCTCACAGGTGCTCCTCCTAATCTGTTGTGTTCTATAAACATTTCCTCTGCTGTTTTCCTCTGTAGCTGTACGGAGAGTTTGCGGATCATTTCAGGTTGTCGGAGTGTAAGCTGGCTATAATTCACTGTGCGGGACATTCGGATCCGATCCTGGTGCACTCGCTGTGGCAGGAGATCATTGAGAAGGGTAAGACCTCTCCAGTCAGGTCATCTTTCTGTGTTCGTGTGGATCCGTGTGTCTGATGGCTTGTTTTGTGTTTCAGAGTTGAGCGACAGTGTGGTCATGAGTCCAGCGGACCGTATGAGAGCTCTGAGCCTAAAGCTGGTGTCGCTGGGGAAGTTGTATGCTGGGACACCACGATACTTTCCGTTAGGTACGTTTGGCTTCCCTGATCAGTGTGATTGTGCTGCTCAAGTGATTTTTCTCTTGCGGTTTTAATCTAATCTTATGTTGTTTTATGTGATCTTCAGACTTCCTGGTGAAGTTTCTGGAACAGGAAGTGTGCCGGTTAAACTGGGACGTGGGCTTTGTGACCTTCACCATGCAGGAAATTGGAGTTCAGCTTCCACGGATGCTGGAGGTCTATGACCAGCTCTTCAAGACGAGGGTACGAGAACTGAGTGGAAACTACTGCGGCAATTAGATCAGGAGTTTTATGAGACGGGCATCTCAAACTACACACTCACACACTCAATCTCTCACTTTACTTATGGTTTGGTTTTCCCATAATTCTCTTAAAGATTGCTTATAAGTGTATTTACTTTTTTTTTATTATTATTCTGGTTTGCTTTTTTCCAGTATTTTTTTATTAGTTATTAATCCATCATCCTATTAAGGATTGCTTAACGGTAGTTATATATTTATTTACTTAAAAAAAATTATTTATTAATCCATAATCCCTTTAAGGTTTAAGTGTACTTATTTACTTAAAACATATATATATATATATATATATATATATATATATATATATATATATATAATTTTTTTTTTTTTTTTTTTTTTTTTTTTCAGTATTTATTAGTTATTAAGGATTGTTTAAGTGTACTTATTTATTTACTTTTGCATTTATTTATTTATTTATTTTTTCAGTTCTTTTTTATTTACAGTGTTTTTTAATATTGATTTATTAATCCATAATCCTTTTTTAAGGATTGCTTACCGGTAGTTATATATTTATTTATTTATTTACTTAAAAAAAAAAAAAGTTTCTCATTTATTCATTTATTTTATTTAAGTATTTTTTTTTATTTATTACTCCATAATCCTTTTAAAAATTGCTGAACGTATATTTATTTAATTACTTTTAAAATATATATATATATATATATATATATATATATATATATATATATATATATATATATATATATATATATATATATATATATAAATAAATTTTTCCCAAGTATTTTTTATTAGTTATTAAACAATATATATTTAAAATATTTATTCATTTATTTTTTTTATTGTATTTTTTTGTATTATTGATTTATAAATCCATAATTATTAATTTATTTTATTTCAGTATTTTTATTTATTAATCCATAATTCTTATTAAGGATTGCTTAATGCTAGTTATATATTTATTTTTTAGTAGCTATATATTACAGTATTTATCCATTTTTGTTTAAAAAAATATTCCTATTTCATAATTTATTAAACAAGCATTGGTTCTTGCATCCAAATCGTCATTTGAGTTTGAGATCCTTGTATTGGGAAAATAAGAAATATGTGTATATATATGTATATATTATATAAACACACACACATACATACATACATGCATACATACAATCGATCATTTCTGTGTTTCTCTGTAGGACCCGTGTTGGCAGCGTCTGAAGAAACCCCTTCACCTGGTGCAGTGCATCCATGTGCTCCTGTCAGGATATGTAGATGATCCCAGCCGTGTGCCCACCTATGACAGGTAAACGTTATGTCCGCCAGATCTTTTATGTATTTCATATTTTACCATCATTCACTCACTTTGGGGTTCATTGCAGACGGAGGTTTACCAACGCTTGTCTGGATAATATCTGTGGTTATCTGGTGGAGCTGCAGTCCTTGAGTCCGAACGCTGCCCTGCAGGACATTATACGCAACTTTAAATCCCTTCAGGCCAAACTAGAGAAGCTC
This sequence comes from Hypophthalmichthys molitrix, assembly GCA_037950675.1. Taxonomy (NCBI): domain Eukaryota; kingdom Metazoa; phylum Chordata; class Actinopteri; order Cypriniformes; family Xenocyprididae; genus Hypophthalmichthys; species Hypophthalmichthys molitrix. The sequence continues at coordinate 48,406,201 of CM075501.1, read as the reverse complement.
CATTGAGGACGGTGAAGGTCACTGACCTACCATGAATATTCTGTTCTCGCTGTCAGCATGTAAGAGTTTGATGGATGTCCTGATACTACAGATAATACACCTCATCACGCCTGGTCTTCAGTCTTTATAGTTACAGCTCTCTTTGTGCCAGAAAGTGAATAATGTTCACTGGTCCAGCCATGGAAATACCCAACAGACGGCCAAAATAAACACTTCAGATGTGTATTCTTTGGTTTGCAGAAGTTTTTGTGGTCCTCAGTGCTGAGAATTCCAGAGGGTGTTGAATACATTATTTTAATATTTAGAAATCTTGCTAAATAATTTGTCATGTTTATCGTTAATAACTGGTATCTGTACAGTATTTGTTCATAAACTGTCCTATGAGGCACTTATTCTAGATACTTTGTACTGCTAAAACACTTTCTGAAATTGAGGTAACATTTTTATTTGTGCAAACTTTGGATAAACGCTGAGGATAAAGCAGGCCCACTGAAATATTCACCATATCCATGGCAAATTTCCCATGAATTCTGTTTAAGTTTCTTCTGAAAGGAAACATCATGCTCTCGTGCGTTTTGTACTAGCAGGGAACTGTTTTATGAAAAGGACTCATTTTTATGAAAGTCTGAATCGTTTTCAACCATTCTTTAGTTTTGTGTAATATCTGTATGGCAAATGATTTGAAAATAATAAAAGAAAGATTTGTTTTAAATTACAGTTGTGTAAAATTTATAATTTTCAGAGGAATTGTTTTAGCATATTTCTGACAGGTAAGCATTTTAAAGATTTTACTTTATTCTTTTTAATTTACATAGTAAATTATAAATATATAGTGTGTATGTGTGTATATATATATATATATATATATGAGAGAATTGTTATAAATGAATACATTTCAACTTACAAATTATTTAATATATATATATAATATGCACACACAATTGAAGATTATAAATGGTGTATGTATGAGTGTGTGTGTGTGTATATATATATATATATATATATATATATATATATATATATATATATATATATATATATATATAAATAATGTACATGCTATATTGACTTATTTGTAATTTGCAAATTACATATATATATATGCACACTAAATAATAACTATAAATTTATCTTTTATTATTATCCTTTGTTTTTGTTAACAGATCTTTATGCTGATATAACAGCAAATATTTAACATGACAAGAATTGCATTCATATGCAGAAAAGTGGCATAACGAACATAATTACAGTAATTGCTGGCAGCAATTACTAAAGCACAGGAGGGACAATCATTTTCAGTTTTTGCTTTGGTGGTGGAAAAATGATACACCAGTTATTTATTCCTTCTTTCGCTACAATTCACACGTACATTTCATACAAAACAAATGCATGTTGTGTACAAACTCATTTCTCAGACTTTGTTTACATGTTTTTGCCATTAATCTTTAAGGCTAGATGCTACAGTTTTTTCATGCACTGGTCCATTTTGAAGGCTGTTTGGCTTTTCATAACATGTTTATTCATACTAGTGGAAAGAAAACATCCAAAATACACTTTTAAGTGTTTATATATTGCACTTTTATTTATTTGCGTCTGTAGATTTCAGATGCAATACATATCTTTAAAGATTTTTTTCTCCACTTCAGCAGCACTTACAAACACCAAAATTTACAGATTTATTCCTGTCTATATTCTGAAGGTTTTTACTGAGGGGATTGTTCATATTGTATAATTTACCTGATTTATATAACATTTCATTCCTTAAACATTTTATTCCATTGGCATATTTCAGAAAACTTGTAATACAAAAAAAAGTAAGATATCTGTTAAATTTTTACCCTTTTCACCGTGCCTTTGTGATGTTTCACAGAACATAACTGTTTTTTTTTTCACTCCAGTCCTTATCAGCACGAGCAGTTGAGTTTCTTCACCCCGTGCAGGTAGACATATGGAACAAAACAGGTGTAAGACGCTCCAATAAAATTGGTCAACTTCACAGCCAGGATGGAGTTTCTGAAGCTGCTGTAGATGCGGAGCACGAGGTGAGTGAACCAGCAGATGATGAAGATTGTAGCCACAGCCACCACGCTTTTGGCCGCCCGCACCTGGTTGCTGGAGGACGGATTAGATCTGACTTGCATCTTCTGTTGCTGAGGGTTGATGGTGTTATTCACGACTTTAGACTTAGTGGCTGCTGCTTGTGTTCCTGGAGGTGCATGATTTGCTTCTTTGGAGTGACCCATGATTCGTTTCTGGCTCTGCAGCAGTGTTAAGACGATCTGCACACTGGCGTAAGTGATCCCAACAAGTGGAACGACATTAGCTAGAATAAGATACAACGCATCAAATGTCCTTTTCTCCGCAGGTGTTGGGAAATGTTCTTCACAAACTTCTAAAGTCTCGTTCCCATCATGTTCTGCGATAAAAAAGTGGGGAACGCTGAACATCAGTGCCACGATCCAGCTCCCACCGAGCAATACGGCGACAAGCCGCAGGTTGTCCATCTGCACCGGAGCTCCTCCACGTCTGATGGAACCCACTAGTTTCTGGTGCCAATACATGCTGATGAACATGGTGGAGAAGATGCTGCTGGTCTCCGAGAGATCGGACGAAAACTGGAGCACACCACAGTAATTTTTACCCATGAACCAGCTGTTCACAAACTGTGCCAAAGTGTCCGGCAGATCCACCAGACAGTTTGTGATGAGATTGGACACGGCCAGGTTAATGAAGAGAATGTCATTGGGCCGCAGTTGAGATCTGGATTTGGGCAGAGAGCGCAAACCCAGCCAGAAGTTTCCTGTAATGCCAGTCAAGCAGAAGAACGCTCGTATAGATGATTCAATCCAGTCTTGAACCTCCATCTCAAGAGAGAGAGTCGGTTTGGGAAAGACTGCATTTGCAGATCTAGTGGTTAACGGTGAACTTTATAAGGTATGAAGTTCTGGTCTGTGGTCACGTGTCACTGAAATCTCCTCCCACTATGCTGAGCATTAATTATGCATCATGGAATGAACCCAGAACTCAAACTGGGTGTATTTTTATGCACACAGTACAAGCATTAGATATGGCATGTTGCAAGTCTGTAATGTTGTTTACAAATACCCTTGTTGATCACGTAATGCATGTTACTTGTAATTCGTTACTATACTTGTTACATCAAAAAGTAATCTGATCACGTAATGCATGTTACTTGTAATGCATTACTTTACTCGTTATATCAAAAAGGCAATCTGATCATGTAATGCATGTTTCTTGTAATTCATTACTAGTTACATCAAAAAGTAATCTGATTACGTAATGCATGTTACTTGTAATGCGTTACTTTACTCTTTACATCAAAAAGTAATCTGATCACGTAATGCATGTTACTTGTAATGCATTACTTTACTCGTTATATCAAAAAGGCAATCTGATCATGTAATGCATGTTTCTTGCAATTCATTACTAGTTACATCAAAAAGTAATCTGATTACGTAATGCATGTTACTTGTAATGCGTTACTTTACTCTTTACATCAAAAAGTACTCTTTACATCAAAAAAAGTAAATAATATTTACTCTTTACATCAAAAAGTAATCTGATTACGTAATGCATGTTACTTGTAATGTGTTACTTTACTCTTTACATCAAAAAGTAATCTGATCACGTAATGCATGTTACTTGTAATTCGTTACTATACTTGTTACATCAAAAAGTAATCTGATGACGTAATGAATGTTACTTGTAATGCGTTACTTTACTCGTTATAGCAAAAAGGCAATCTGATCACGTAATGCATGTTTCTTGTAATTCGTTACTATACTTGTTACATCAAAAAGTAATCTGATGACGTAATGAATGTTACTTGTAATGCGTTACTTTACTCGTTATATCAAAAAGGCAATCTGATCACGTAATGCATGTTACTTGTAATGCGTTACTTTACTTGTCATATTAAAAAGTAATTTGATCACGTAATGCATGTTACTTGTAATGCGTTACTTTACTTGTCATATCAAAAAGTAATTTGATCACGTAATGCACGTTACTTGTAATGCGTTACTTTACTCGTTATATCAAAAAGGCAATCTGATCACGTAATGCATGTTTCTTGTAATTCGTTACTAGTTACATCAAAAAGTAATCTGATTACTTAATGCATGTTACTTGTAATGCGTTACTTTACTCTTTACATCAAAAAGTAATCTGATCACGTAATACGTTACTTTACTCATTACATCAAAAAGTAATCTGATTATGTGATGCATGTTACTTGTAATGTGTTACTTAACTCGTTACATCAAAAAGTAATTTATTATGTAATGCTGCTTGGTTTGAAAGTGACTTCATACATACATTATGCCTATTTCGCTAACATGATTGCACTTTAAAGGTGAAATTTAGTGGGGGAAAAGGTCCATTGTTTATTGTCAGTAGTGTAGAGACGCATGAAGCACAGCTCACACAGAAGTCACTTTCGAACCAAGCAGCTTTCTGTTGGTAAATGTGACAAATCCGTGGAACGGGTTGCTAAATTGGCCTGGCGAAATCTTTCGTCCTCACTCGAAATTCCAGATCGTGTGGTTTCCTATTGAAATGACTGGATTTCTCTCACCGAACAAACGGACCGCTCCTTAATGCTGTTTTGTTTTAAGGTCCAGTGCACTTTATCATCTTGGCTGACACAAGGACTTCTGTGCTTATTTGACGGCAAAAAAATAACACAACAATAATTGCACTTATAAGCAGGTTTTTAATTCGTCAAGTGGCTTAACAAACATAATTGCAGTGACGTCTGGTCGTAATTATCAAAACACAAGAGAACAATCATTTTCAATTTCTTTCCTTTGGTGGTGCAATGCTACACCCAAGATATTTCACAGTCTTAGTGCAATTCACAAATTCATTCTAACAAAATCTTTCATGTCTATATGTTCAAAGCATTTGTACAATGCCTCAGAATTATTAAAAATGTTGCTTTCATTTTTAAAGGCAAAGCACTGGTCAATTTTGAGATGTTTGGCTATTCTTTCAGAATAACGGAAAGAAAACATACCAAATACACATTTAAGTGTTCATTTTATTGCACTTTATCTCTTTGCATTTGTAGTTTTCAATTTCAGTACATATCTTTAAAGGCCGTGAGTTTTTTCTTTACTTCAGTAGCACTTAGAAACTTTACAGTTTTATTTCCACCTTGTTTATATAACATTTTATTCCTAAAAAAAATAGTGAAAATATATATATTTTTCTGTCTGTTGACAGCATTTTCTATTAGTCAAGTTGAAATCTATTAGTCAAAATTTTGTGTTGCTTTAAGACTAAATTTTTGCTGACTGTGCATGCAGTGATGCTTTCCCACAATGCACAGCTCGTAATAACCGCACCAGTCCTTACCAGCACGGGCAGTTGAGTTTCTTCACCCCATGCAGATAGACGTATGGGACGAAACACACGTAAGATGCTCCTATAAAATTGGTCAACTTCACAGCCAGGACAGAGTTTCTGAAGCTGCTGTAGATGCGGAGCACGAGGTGAGTGAACCAGCAGAAGATGAAGATCGTGGCCACCGCCACCACGCTTTTGGCCGCCCGCACCTGGTTGCCGGAGGACAGATTGGATCTGACCTGCGTCTTCTGCGGTGCTGGTTGATGAGTAGATATTTTATTGGAGATTGGAGATCTTTCCGAGGACGATTCCATGCTGCGTTCTGTGGTTCCTTCCAGTCTTTGGTCTACAGATGAAGGTGGTGGATTTGTTCCACTGGAGCGATCCTTGATTCGTTTTTGACTCCGGAGTAGCGTTATGACAATCTGAATGGTTGCGTAAGTTATCCCAATGATTGGAACAACGTTAGCCAGAGTGAGGTACATACCATCAAACGTCTGCTTGGCTGCAGGTGATGGGAAACGTTCTTCACAAACTTCCAAACTCTCGTTCCCATCATGCTCTGCTATAAAAATGTGTGGAAGACTGAACGCAGTCGCTACGGTCCAGCTCCCAGCGAGCAATACGGCAACAAGCCGCAGGTTGTCCATCTGCACCGGAGCTCCTCCACGTCTGATGGAACCCACTAGTTTCTGGTGCCAATACATGCTGATGAACATGGTGGAGAAGATGCTGCTGGTCTCCGAGATTTCATGAGAAAACTGAGTCACGCCACAGTATTCTTTACTCTTAAGCCAGGTTTTGGCGAAGTGCGCCATGGTTTCCGGCAGATCCACCAGACAGTTTGTGATCAGATTTGATACGGCCAAGTTGATGAAGAGGATGTCGCCGGTGCGTAGTTGAGATCTGGATTTGGGCAGAGAGCGTGAACCCAGCAAACTGTTCCCTATAATACCAGTTAAGCAGAACAAAGCTCTCATAGATAATTCAATCCAGTCTTGAGCCTCCATCTCAGAGAGCAGCGGGTCTCTTGTGGGAGTGAAGAGGTCAGTGAATAATTCAGTTGGTTCGAGACTAAGTTTATAAGGTGTGATTGGCTGACGTCATCCAGAATACGATGACGTCATCAAGAACATATTATCACTGTTGTCATGGTCACAGGTCACACTGTTCTAGTCTAATTGCAGTACCAGTGTAACTTATTAGTCATGCGACAAAACAATATTCCATACTGAATAGCTTCCACTTATTTAATGCAATAAACAACAGAGTTTTACATGGTTTAAATAATGCAGATATCCCAACATGGTGCATGTAATATGTAGAAAAAGCAATAAAATAAAGTTTTTTGCTTTTACATTAAGAAAAGTATAATAAAAAGTACAACAATATAAATTAAAATAATGCATGATTTCATGTAATGCATGCAGAACTTCTCCAATAACATGAATTATTTGAGTATTTTGTCTTTTTCTGAGTGGCTGCTAATATGTCAGGATCGGATTCATTTGAATTTATAATTATAATTGTATTTTAAGTGCATTAATTATATTATAATTGAATTAAACTTGTAATAAAATAAAGCAAATATAGCTGCAATCAGCAATTATCAGGTTTCAGTTGCTTTAAGGCCTTTAAGTACATGCGTAAAAAGGTATAATGTTTAAAATGTACAATCCTGTAACCATCTCGATCATAGATGGACCATTTACAGCAAATACAGGCAATTTACCACAGGAAATATATGGTTTATAAAGCTTTTTATCAGTTATCGAGGTTGAGCCAAAAACCTAGGACTAGTTCGCCAAAGTTGGTCTTTGAAATAATCTCCAATATTTAACTAACGATTTGATGGACAGCTGCGGTCCTAGAGGAAAAGTTGCTCAGAATGAGTTCCACAACGTGGTACGAATGCTGTGGCAAGTGCAAAAAATTGCGAGAGATCCTTTATGCACATAAAAACGCAAAGGCGCCCCCGGTGGCTGATTTATTTAGAATTTTCACAAGTTTCTAAGGTCATGATTCAAACAGGCACAGTAAGTTTCGTTCCAATCAGCCTCCGTTAACCTTGTCTGATAGCTGCTCAAAATTCATTGGCTGATGGCGGACATGTTTTTTGAGATACATCAACGTCCTCATAGACAGTCATGACACCTCGGACAAAGACATTGGATGCCAATTTTCAAGTTGATCGGACTAACGGTGAAGTAGTTATAGCCGTTTTCATGTTTTTTTCCCCCGTTATAGCGCCATCAAGTGGCCAGTCACCACATCCTTTTTCATGCAACCACAGAATGAGCTCTTACACAGGTGTGCTGAGTTTGGTGAAAATATCTTATTCCGTTCACGAGTTATAGCCATTTTAGTAAAAGTGGCTTCACCCGCTTCAAACGTTTTGGCGGCCCTTAGGAATCGTGAATCGGCATTTGAATTGCATCTTGTCCGTCTTTAGCCAACGATTCCAATGACATAAGACAATTGAGCCTGCGCCTTACAGTTTAGGAGTTATGAGCCATTTCATACTTTTGACCACTGTAGCGCCCCCTTTAGGCCGATCTGACGTCAGCAGATGATGTCGCTAAACTAAACAATACATCAAGATGAAGGCTTTAGCTGACACAACATTAAAAAGTTATAGTAAAAGTAAAAACATTTAAAAGTTCCATAGTGAAAACACTGAGTTAATACATAAAAAACACAAACCAACACATTCTCACCTTTGAAAGGTTATCCCATTTCTTCGGGAATTTAAAATTCGTCGGTTTACCAACCAGAATTTCCGCAATGTTAGGTGCGTCCCAATTCGTGTACTTATGCACTATTCCATGACGTTTTTAAGTATAAACAATGCAAGTAGTGTGTTCAGACCTCACACTAAAAATTCCAAAAAGAAAAAGTACACTTTAAATACTCGGATGATGCACTAAATTAACGGAAAAAACGAAGTGTGGAATGTTGGACACTTCATGCACTCAAGCTGCTTTAATTAGGCTACAGGGGTATCAGACTCCGTTGTTAAATGACAAAATAACCTTGGATAAGTGCAAAGTGAGTCATTATCGATTCTTACTGTGACCGTTTATTGACCGTTGCAAGATGGCGGACGCGCCGACGTGTCTGTAGCGGTGGAATGAGGCATCTACGTATATTACGTATCTATGTCCGTCACCCTGTGATCGCGCATGCCTACTGGCTGCGCTCGGAATGCGTCTGCTTCTATGGAAACGCAGCGGGAAGCATGGGAATTGTGTTCGCTGTTTGGAAAACCGGAAGTGGAGGGAGATTCGAAACACAGCGGAATAAACAGACGCGGAATGTGTTTATTAAAGTCATGGCATGATGGTAGAGTATAAAGACACTTTAATATTAGTTCAGGACTGTACAGAACTTCAGTATGCTCGTGTGTGTGTGTCATGTTTGATGTTGTGTTGACAAACTGCAGCTAACGGTATTGCTGCTCATGCTAATGACAGTTACTGATGTTGAATGTTAATAGAGTTCAATCATAGTAGTTTCTTGGCGTGTTAGATGAAAGAAACATATATAAATGCTATTTCAATCGGAAAAAAGGATGTGTTTATACTATTAATAATTTAGCTGCTGTAATACCGTATTTTGGCTGCTGATTTGTTTTGATTTATCTGACTGCTGCGGCTTAATTATGTAAAATAATAATAATAATATGGCTAATTTTAGATTCAAGTGTATTTGATTACGTTAAATACCTTATATTTGATTTATCTGACTGACTGTGGTTGAACTGTGTAGTCAACTAGTCAGTAAATACTTAATAATAAGCATTCACTTTCATATCAAAATAAGTTTATTTGTGTTTGTACTGATAATTTAACCAGGTTCAAAGGCTGTATTATACTGATAATAAAGCTGCTTCAGTATCTTGTTTAATATGTTATGTGGGCTGTATATGTGAGTAGATTTCACTGATTGTCTCTGTATGCTCTTTTTAATTTTCACAAACCACATGAAGCTGAATGTTGTAGGATACAGACCGTCTGGACGTCCTCTGAAACTCACCATCAGTGCCCAGAATGGAAGTGAAGTTCGAGGTTTTGTTGTCGTCCAGCATCAAGCGCAGGAAGCCGTGGCCCAGATTCTGCTGGCTCGGCAGGGTAAGATCATACTTTTACAGATCTTTCCTTTTTAAATGCTTTGAAGCTAATGTAGTTTAAACAAACACCAACCGTTAACAAGTTTTAGATCGATAAGATGTTTTGGAAAGAAGTCTCTTCTGCTCACCAGAACTGCATTTATTTGATCAAAATACAGTAAAAATTGTGAAATATTTTTATAATTCAAAATAGCTGTTTTCTATGTGAATATATATTAAAGTGTAATTTATATCCAGTGATCAAAGCTGAATTTTCAGCATCATTCCTCCAGTCTTCAGTGTCACATGATCCTTCAGAAATCATTCTAATATGATGATCTGCTGCTCAAGAAACATTTATGATTATTATCAATGTTGAAAACAGTTGTTTTCAGGATTTGCTTAAAGTGCTTGAATTATTGAAAGACAATATATATAAAATTAGTGTTTAATTTTATCGATAAAACAAACTTTTAATGCTTTAGCCTGTCTGATATACATATAAAGCCATTTCGCCTGTCTATGTGCGTGATATTGCTCATATAAATATCCAAGTATATGATACAGCTTTCATTCTTCAGGTCAATCATATATTCATGGGAGAAAAAATCTGTCTGAATAAGGATATTTTTGTCATAGTATTCGTTCAGTGGTTAATGTTACCACAGTCACTGCATGTGCTGCACTTTATTTGTACCATTTTTTTTATTCGTTTATTTTTATTCATCTATTTACCTTTTTTAGAATTTCAAAGATAATAAAGATCTTGTTTGATAAATGAGATCTCTGATTGTAGTCTTGAAAACCAAAAAAGTAGCGCTTGAAAAGTCCTGGAATTTAATTTTACAGTATCTGTACGAACTCTGTTTTTTGATGAATAGAACGTTTAAAAGAACAGCATTTATCTGAAATGGAAAGAACTGTTTGGGGTCAGTAAGAATTTTTTATTTTTTTTGGAAAGAAATGAAAGAAATTAATACATTTATTCAGCAAAGATGCATTAAATCCATCAAAAGTGACAGTAAAGACATTTATAATGTTACAAAAGATTCTATTTTAAATAAATGCTGTTCTTTTGATTTTCTATTCATCAAAGAATCCTGAAAAAAAAAAAATGTACACAACTGTTTTCAACATTGATGATAATCATAAATGTTTCATCATATTAGAATGATTTCTGAAGGATCATGTGACACTGAAGACTGGAGTAATGATGCTGAAAATTCAGCTTTGATCACAGGAATAAATTACACTTTACTATATATTCACATAGAAAACAGCTATTTTAAATGGTAAAATATTTCACTATTTTTGCTGTATTTTTGATCAAATAAATGCAGTCTTGGTGAGCAGAAGAAACTCTTTCAAAAACATTGATCTAAAATTGAACGGTAGTGTATGTCAACACTTCTTTCAGGAAAAGGAGGGTGTTTTTCTGTTAGATGACAATCGGATCAGTGAAATACATTTGCTTTCGGGACGGACCAAAAAGAAGACCCCAAAACTCCAGCCGCTGTTGCAGAGGGTGGTGACCATGTCAGCGTCTCAGAATGGTAATGGATCAGTGTGTGTGTGTTGTGATGGGATCTTCAGCGATGCAGGTCGCACGTGTGTTCATTAATGTTATTTGCAGGCGTGTGGCTGGTGGGTCTTCTGGTCTCTGGAGAACTCTTCCTGTGGAACAAAGACAAGGATTTGCTAAAGACGGTCTCAGGCGTTCCTGCGGTTCATCAGCTGGTTTCTTCCATCAAAGGTTCATATAAAAGCTCTACTTTTCTCGACACACATCCGGTAATCATCCTCAAACTAACAGGGCTTGTCTTGCGAAGGTTCCTCAACTACACTGCGACTTTCTCTGCTGGTTTCGGAGAACGCACAGAGAGTTTTCCTGGCCGCTCTTACAGGACAGGTGTTCCTCTGGGAGTGTACGACACCTCAGGATCTAAGCGGCCCGCGGGACGCCACCATCACGGGACGCTGGAGTCACATATCCTACCATGAAAACACTCAACTGCCCACCGCGAAGGATAAAGAGGCTTCCGTTCAGAGTGTGTTTGTGAAGAACCAGGTGAAAACAGAGAAAAGTGTCTTAATGTTGCTGATGTTTCTTGCACGTGTGTTATATTTCACTGTGGATGTTTTTAGGCATGTGGGGATGTGTGTCTGAGCGCGTTTGTTTTCACTGCTGAAGCGAAGCTCACTGTCACCTTGCTGAAAATCCAGTGGGACTCGACATGGGACAACAAACTCAGGTCAGATGATGTTAAATGGGCTTTTATTTATTATAATTCCGGCATCGTTTGTTCATTTGACTTGTATTGTTTATGGTGATTGTTATTATTAATAATAAATTGGTCTCTTTTATTATATTGTTTTCGGTACTATTTTGTGAAAATATAAAGCTACTTGAGGCTTTATGGATATTTTGTCATGTTTATATTTTATATTTATATATACGGAGTACCGCACATGACATGCAGAGAAAAGATTTACTAATTCGTTCCCTCGATTTGCTAAATAGTGCACACATAGTGCGCACGATTTACACTTTCGTCCCCTCGATTTGCTAAATTGTGCGCACGATTTACTATTTTGTTTCCTTGATTTGCTAAATAGTGCACACGATTTACTATTTCATCCCCTCGATTTGCTCAATGGTACGCACGAATTACTATTTCATCCCCTCGATTTACTAATTCGTTCCCTCAATTTACTAATTTGTTTCCTCGATTTGCTAAATAGTGCACACGATTTACTATTTCATCCCCTCGATTTGCTCAATGGTACGCACGATTTACTATTTCGTCCCCTCGATTTGCTAAATAGTGCGCACGATTTACTATTTTGTCCCCTCGATTTGCTAAATAGTACGCACGATTTACTATTTTGTTTCCTCGATTTGCTCAATGGTACGCACGATTTACTATTTCGTCCCCTCGATTTGCTAAATAGTGCGCACGATTTACTATTTTGTTTCCTCGATTTGCTAAATAGTGCACACGATTTACTATTTTGTTTCCTCGATTTGCTAAATAGTGCGCACGATTTACTATTTTGTTTCCTCGATTTGCTAAATAGTGCACACGATTTACTATTTCATCCCCTCGATTTGCTCAATGGTACGCACGATTTACTATTTCGTCCCCTCGATTTGCTAAATAGTGCGCACGATTTACTATTTTGTTTCCTCGATTTGCTAAATAGTGCACACGATTTACTATTTCATCCCCTCGATTTGCTCAATGGTACGCACTAATTACTATTTCATCCCCTCGATTTGCTCAATGGTACGCACTAATTACTATTTCATCCCCTCGATTTGCTAAATAGTACGCACGATTTACTATTTTGTTCCCTCGATTTGCTAAATAGTGCGCACGATTTACTATTTCGTTCCCTTGATTTGCTAAATAGTGCGCACGATTTACTATTTCGTTCCCTTGATTTGCTAAATAGTATGCACGATTTACTATTTCATCCCCTCGATTTGCTAAATAGTACGCACGATTTACTATTTCGTTCCCTCGATTTGCTAAATAGTGCGCACGATTTACTATTTCGTCCCCTCGATTTGCTAAATAGTGCGCACTTTTTACTATTTTGTTCCCTCGATTTGCTAAATAGTGCGCACTATTTACTATTTTGTTCCCTTGATTTGCTAAATAGTACGCACGATTTACTAATTCGTTCCCTCGATTTGCTAAATAGTGCGCACGATTTACTATTTCGTCCCCTCGATTTGCTAAATTGTGTGCACGATTTACTATTTCATCCCCTCGATTTGTAAATAGTACGCACGATTTACTATTTTGTTTCCTCGATTTGCTAAATAGTGCACACGATTTACTATTTCATCCCCTCGATTTGCTCAATGGTACGCACTAATTACTATTTCATCCCCTCGATTTGCTAAATAGTACGCACGATTTACTATTTTGTTCCCTCGATTTGCTAAATAGTGCGCACGATTTACTATTTCGTTCCCTTGATTTGCTAAATAGTGCGCACGATTTACTATTTCGTTCCCTTGATTTGCTAAATAGTATGCACGATTTACTATTTCGTTCCCTCGATTTGCTAAATAGTGCGCACGATTTACTATTTCGTCCCCTCGATTTGCTAAATAGTGCGCACTTTTTACTATTTTGTTCCCTCGATTTGCTAAATAGTGCGCACTATTTACTATTTTGTTCCCTTGATTTGCTAAATAGTACGCACGATTTACTAATTCGTTCCCTCGATTTGCTAAATAGTGCGCACGATTTACTATTTCGTCCCCTCGATTTGCTAAATTGTGTGCACGATTTACTATTTCATCCCCTCGATTTGTAAATAGTGCGCACGATTTACTATTTTGTTTCCTCGATTTGCTAAATAGTGCACACGATTTACTATTTCATCCCCTCGATTTGCTCAATGGTACGCACGAATTACTATTTCATCCCCTCGATTTACTAATTCGTTCCCTCAATTTACTAATTTGTTTTCTCGATTTGCTAAATAGTGCACACGATTTACTATTTCATCCCCTCGATTTGCTCAATGGTACACACGAATTACTATTTCATCCCCTCGATTTGCTAAATAGTACGCACGATTTACTATTTTGTTCCCTCGATTTGCTAAATAGTGCGCACGATTTACTATTTCGTTCCCTCGATTTGCTAAATAGTACGCACGATTTACTATTTCGTTCCCTCGATTTGCTAAATAGTATGCACGATTTACTATTTCGTTCCCTCGATTTGCTAAATAGTACGCACGATTTACTATTTCGTTCCCTCGATTTGCTAAATAGTACGCACGATTTACTATTTCGTCCCCTCGATTTGCTAAATAGTGCGCACTTTTTACTATTTTGTTCCCTCGATTTGCTAAATAGTACGCACTATTTACTATTTCGTTCCCTCGATTTGCTAAATAGTGCGCACGATTTACTATTTATCCAAAGCAACTGCATTCAAGGTATATATTTGATCAGTTGACGCATTCCTAGGCCTCTTGTTCTTTATTACTTTGTTTTGTTTGACAGTTCAGTAGGTTTCAGTGTTCACTGGGCCTCCAAGTGTTTCCCGTTCAACCAGCTCCTGCCTCCATGTAAACTAGTGAAGTCCAGAGGTGCTCTAGTTCCAGCGTTCTCTCCAGATGCTCAGCTGCTAGCAGTAGTCCTGAACCAGAAAGACCCGAGGGTAAACTCACCGCTACATTCATTACCAGGAAATCAGACCTACAGGCACAGGAACTAGCCCTGCGTCTCAATCAGCTCCCTAGCTTCCTAGGCCCTGAATCAGTGTATCGTCTAAATGAATGTGTCAACTCCCTGATCAGTGCCCTGACTACTGAACTAGGGAGCTGATTGAGACGCACGCTAGATTTGTGTGGTAAGTCTTTTTATCTGTGATCTCTCTGAAAGGCGACACAGGTGTTGTTCATCAGCACTCAGAACTTTGTGACGGTGTCCAGCCTGTTAGGAGGATGTGGCATTAAGACGCTCAATATTCCAGCAAAATATGTGAGGTGAGTGTTAGTTACATGGCATCTGATTGGCTGGCTCTATGCACAGGTTTATATGAAAGTGAAAGTGACGTGTAGCCAAGTATTGTGTCCTATACTCAGATTTGTGCTCTGCATTTCATCCATCCAAGTGCACACACAGCACACACATATTAGCTTGTAGGGAAAAATGTTCCCAGAACTGCTACATTGACACATTTGATATTCATGAAGTTTATAAGGTGGTTTCCCTCCCCATCTTTAAGATTCTAGATTTTTATTTGTCACATGCACAGTTAATTAAACCTATAAACCTGGTCAGCTGCTTAGATATAGATAAATAAATAGTAGGTAAAATAAGATGTGCATTACATATAAATAAATAGTATAAATTGTAAAATAAGATGTGCATTAAATATAAATAAATAATAGGTAAAACGGTAAAATTAGATGTGCATTAAATATAAATAAATAGTATAAATTGTAAAATAAAATGTGAATTAAATATAAATAAATAGTAGGTAAAAATGGTAAAATAAAATGTGCATTAAATATAAATAAATAGTATAAATTGTAAAATAAAATGTGAATTAAATATAAATAAATAGTAGGTAAAAATGGTAAAATAAGATGTGCATTAAATATAAATAAATAGTAGGTAAAATTGGTAAAATAAAATGTGCGTTAAATATAAATAAATAGTAGGTAAAAATGGTAAAATAAAATGTGCGTTAAATATAAATAAATAGTAGGTAAAAATGGTGGAATTAGATGTGCATTAAATATAAATAAATAGTATAAATTGTAAAATAAGATGTGCATTAAATATAAATAAATAGTAGGTAAAAATGGTAAAATAAAATGTGCGTTAAATATAAATAAATAGTAGGTAAAAATGGTAAAATAAAATGTGCGTTAAATATAAATAAATAGTAGGTAAAAATGGTGGAATTAGATGTGCATTAAATATAAATAAATAGTATAAATGGTAAAATAAAGTGTGAATTAAATATAAATAAATAGTATAAATGGTAAAATAAAATGTGCATTAAATATAAATAAATAGCAGGTTAAAAAGGAGCAACAAAACAAAGTATAGTGAAGAATAAGTGAGAAATTGAATCTTGAAAATGAGAAATGTTACGGTTTCCTGCAGGTCATACTGGGTCGGTTCTGTCAGCTGGACACCAGAAGGACTTTATCTGGCTTGTGTGCTCAAGAGAGGCTCTCTGCTCATGCTGGCACGTCTGGGTGGACTCGTCTCTCTGTCCACAACAGGATGCAGCATTGAGTTCGGTGCCGCCCACTTCCTGCCTCTTCACCCACTGGTCACCTACAGGTGATTTGATCCGTTCCTCTTCTGAATGTCTCTTAAGGAAGTTGATATTGTACTCTATCAGATATTTGGTTGTCTTTCTCATGTGGTTTTAGATACCCGAATGTGAATGCAAGCTTTATATCACTTTCATCCATAGACCTCTAGTGCCATTGCAGACACAAGATGGCGGCCTCTCCAGCTCTAGCGTGTCGCTCCGCGACCCCATGAGACAGCGGTACTCCGTCACCTGGCATCCTCGCCAGCCGTTTCTCATCGTGTCCGACGGCTACATGGTGACTGTGCTCAAGATGACCAAACGGCCGTCTGCTGCTGCGATCATGAGCGCCCTCCTACTGGACGCTGCTCAAGGACTGGAGAACATACGGGAGGTCCTGGGTTCATCGCAGGTCAGCAGAGGGGATGATAATTAATGTTTTATCATGTTGCATTGCTGTTTTGATGGTTCACTAGTGTCTTCTGGGTGTTTCAGCCTCAGCTAAGGTCCAGGCTGGAATCCATGTCCTCTCTGACGTTCACAGGAAGTCTTCAGGCTCTTAAAGAGAAAGAAACGCCTCTGTCCACTCTACCTCTGTACCTGCAAGATACAGGAGACCAATGTACTGAGAGAGCTCAGGTAAGCTAATTTCAAACGCTTTTTCCATATAAATGGTCATTAAAACGGGTCATGACATGAGGAAGCAAATTTGTCTTTGTCTTTGTACCATTAAAACATCCTGCAAGTTTAAAACGTAGCATTTATTTAATCAAGCTCGAAAAATGGCTCGTTTGGATATTGGGGGACTTAATGTCACACATATATATAAATTGTCCAAATAATGACCTTTTAGAAATTAATAATATTATCTCTTTAGGATGATGAGGAAGATCATGACTCTGATGAAGATCCGTACGCCTGCTCACACATGGAAGATGGAGGCAAGCTTGAGTTTGCGTCTATGTTTGACACTCTTCATGCTCAGGCACAAACAGATCCAGAGCCAGCATCTGCAGGTCTGCAGGAGGATCTGAACCGGGTTCACAGGAACCTGATGAGAGCTTGGGCTTTGGCTCTTTCTCTGGGTGGGTCCATCGAGCAGAGAGAGCGTCTCCTCAAATACACAGTCCTCTGCATCGTTCGACTCATAAAGCTTCTCAGGGTCAGCGACTCAACCGGCAGAAAGAGTAAGAGCACATGGGCCACACATGCCCTTCACACCCTCAGGACTCTCCTGTCCTTTCTGCCGTGGGACGGCACACACACCGCAGGCAGCAGCTGTCTTGGCATCACAGTTGAGCTCACCAGGTGTTTCGTAGACATGTTCATCCCACTTTCATCATCAGATTTAGCACTTTCCTCTCAGAACTTCAACGCAGCACTCTTCGTCCTTCAGCAAGCGTCTCGGAGTGTGGATCGGACCTACAGCCTCCCTTCAAGAGCAGTGCATCATGGGGAGGATGGCCAGCTAACATATTCCTCTGACATGTTTTCTGTTCCAATATTACAAGAAAACAACGAGACAGTAACACAAGCAGCAAGGCAACAACCTTCTCATAGGTACTTTTTGGTGTTCTTGAGTAGTAGGTTTTTCCTAACTATTTCTTTTCAGTCATCATCTATTACGGTTCAACACTCAGAACATATTAGCAACCACATAGCAACACCCTAGCAACCCCCAGAACACCATAGTAACTTCATAGCGACATATAAAAACATTCAGAACATATTAGCCACCACATAGCAACACCCTAGCAACCCCCAGAACACCATAGTAACTTCATAGCGACATATAAAAACACTCAGAACATACTAGCAACCACATAGCAACACCCTAGCAACCCCCAGAACACCATAGTATCTTCATAGCGACATATAACAACACTCAGAACATATTAGCAACCACATAGCAACACCCTAGCAACCCCCAGAACACCATAGTAACTTCATAGCGACATATAAAAACACTCAGAACATATTAGCAACCACATAGCAACACCCTAGCAACCCCCAGAACACCATAGTATCTTCATAGCGACATATAACAACACTCAGAACATATTAGCAACCACATAGCAACACCCTAGCAACCCCCAGAACACCATAGTAACTTCATAGCGACATATAAAAACACTCAGAACATATTAGCAACCACATAGCAACACCCTAGCAACCCCCAGAACACTATAGTATCTTCATAGCGACATATAACAACACTCAGAACATATTAGCAACCACATAGCAACACCCTAGCAACCACCCAGAACAACCTAGTAACTTCATAGCGACATAAAAAACCACTCAGAAAATATTAGCAACCACATAGCAACACTCTAGCAACCACCCAGAACACCCTTGTAACTTCATAGCAACATATAAAAAAACACTCAGAAAATATTAGCAACCCCAGCAACCACCCAGAACACCCTAGTAACTTCATAGCAACATATAAAAAAACACTCAGATATAAAAACACTCAGTCTTAGAAACCACACAGAACCCCATAGTAACTTTTTAGCAACATATAAAAACACTCAGAACATATTAGCAAATACATAGCAACACCCTAGTAACCGCCCAGAGCAACCTAGTAATTTTATAGCAACTTACAAAAACACTCATATTAGCAACCACATAGCAACACCTTAGCAACCACCCAGAACACCCTAGTAACTTCATAGCGACATATAATAAACACTCAGAACATATTAGCAACTACATAGCAACACCCTAGTAACCGCCCAGAGCAACCTAGTAACTTCATAGCAACATATAAAAACACTCCGATTGTTTTATTGGGAACCACCCAGAACATCCTAGTAATTGCTGTTTGGCCTGAGGTCTATGTTGTGTTTTTCAGATTGGTGGTTATTTGGCGTGAGCTGTACAGATTGGCTTTGCGGTACCAGGAGGAGTTACGTCACCAAAGAGGTCAAGGGGTCGTAAAAAATGAGTTGGAGAATATGTCGGTTATTATACCTCAAGTCCAGCAAGCTTTACAGTCTGCCGGAGATCGTCTTGAGGAGAGCCACACGTTGCACAGTTTCACCGGTGAGCATGAGGAACCGTAACAGAAGTGTCTTATATATCACCATGTTATTATAATAATGTTTTGCTGCTCCATCCTCTCCATCCTCAGGTGAACAGCACTTTATTTTAGGTGAATATGCAGAGAGTGTTCAGGTTTGGAGGGCTGAATTGTGTGCAGAGAGAGAGAGAGGTCAGTCACTGTTTTCAATCCAGCTCACACGATCATGTTAAATGTCACTCACTACATCCGTCCTGCATCCCACAGCAGGTCCAATGACGTGTTACCTGGAGACACGCTACTGTCTGGCTCTTCTCTACGCGCAGCTGTTTCAGTATCGTCTGCGAGAGGCTCAGGGTCTCTGTGACCGTCTGGCACGTCAACTACAGCCGCATGCAGGACGAGAGAAAGAGGAAATGCCAGGAGGGGCTGGTAAAGTTATACTGATCTACTATTTAAGCTTCTTCTTCTTCTTCTGAGACTACATTTAAAACAGTATCTCCTCCTAGGGCTTTCAAGATAGAACCACCAAACTCTGACTCTGTGCACTATATCTTTTCCAACTGATCCGACTTACGATTTTCGTTAAACGGACTATCAAAACTACGAAAAGTCCCATAGACTTTTATTGAGGGGGTCAAAACTTTTGTGGAATAAGACTAGAGTATTTAAGCTGTCTATCACTAGCAAAGCTTAATGACTATCTTAGGACAACATGCTAAAACATGTTAGCAACATGCTAATTCATGCTATTAACATGTTAAAATATGCTAGCAACATGTTAATTCCTGCTACCAATGTGTTAAAACATGCTAGCAACATGCTAATTAATGCTATCAGCAATGTTAAACATGTTAGCAAAATCTTAAAAATGTTATCAACATGTTAAAAAAGCTAGCAATATGTTAAAACATGTTAACAACATGCTAATTAATGCCAGAAACATGCTAAAACAGGTTAGTTAAAACCTGTCAGCAACATGCTAATTCATGCTTGCAACATGTTAAAACATGTTAGCAATGTGTTAACACATGTTAACAACATGTAAATTTATGTCAGAAATATTCTAAAACATGCTAGCAACATGCTAATTCATGCTGTCAATCTGCAAAAACATGTTAGCAACATGCTAATTCATGTTAGCAGAATGCTAAAACATGTTAGCAACATCGTAAAATAATATCAACATGTTAAGAAATGTTAGCAACATGCTAATTAATGCTAGTAACATGTTAAAACATGTTAGCAAAATGTTAATTCATGCTTGCAACATGTTAAAACATGTTAGCAATGTGTTAACACATGTTAACAACATGTAAATTTATGTCAGAAATATTCTAAAACATGCTAGCAACATGCTAATTCATGCTATCAATCTGTAAAAATATGTTAGCAACATGCTAATTCATGCTAGCAGAATGTTAAAACATGCTAACAGCATTCTAAAACATGTTAGCAATGTTAAATCATGCTAGCAACATGATAATTCATTGTTATCAACATGTTAAAACATGCTAGCAACATGATAAAGCATCTTAATTTGTGATGTTTTTCTTTCTTTCTTTCTTTGATGAATAGAAAGTCCAAAAGAACAGCATTTATTTGAAATAGATGTTTTTTGTAACATTATCTTCACTGTCACTTTTGATCATTTTAATCATCTTTGCTGAATAACAGTATCAATTTAAAGAAATGTCCTAGATTGTTACTGTGAGGACAGTACAAGATTTCTCCCATCCCTTGTGTCCTGCAGATGAGGCCGTGTTTGAGTCCTGGCTCTCGGGACCGGTGGGGCGTGAAGCGGCCTGCGCAGTGGTTCAGTCTCTGGGCAGGTTTATGGCTGCGTACTTCACCAACCGCCCGCTCTGCATCCTCCCGCCACACAATGTGGACGTGCTGCCGCCTCTTCACTTACCACACAGTGAGTTCAGGAATGCTCATTTTTGGATTGTGTGTAATGTGTAGTGTACAACCAGAGCACACTGCATGACATTCTGTATCCCATAATGCAATGCATTGCACTTGACCTTCAGTGTATAATGTGACGGTTGAACCTGAGATGATTTTTAACATCTCTTTCTTCACTTGACTTGATCAGGTTATCAAAAGTTCAGACATTTTTACACAAAATTGGGTTTAAATCCAAAAAAGTTTTTTGAGATGATAACTGGATTGCACTCACTGAATTAAACATGCAGTGACGTAATGAGGTCATGTGACAACCAGTGTTGTTATTGTTAACTAAAACAAAAACTATTACAAATCATTTTCGTTAATTGAAATAATGCTTAAATAAAATAAAATATGAATATTAAATGAAAAAAAAAAAAAAAATTAGGCAACTTACTGAAATAAGTTTAAGTACTAAAATTGCTAAAACAAAAACTGAAATACCAATAAATTAAAGCGAAATAGAAATACAAAAAAAAAGTTGTACTAAAATTACCAAAACTTAAACTGATATAAAAATAAAGCTTAATTAAATATATAAAAAACAAAAACTAATAAAAATGACAAAAGTACGTAACAAAATTACTAAAACTCTGAAATTTAGATGAAAACTGAAAATATAAAAAGTTTTAATAGTATAATAAATTATACTTTTAATTATGCGTAAAGTAAAAAAATTTATAAAAATGATGAAAGTACATAACAAAATTAGTAAAACATAAACTAATATGAAAATATAAACTGAAAATATAAAAATAAAAGTTTTTTACGTTCAAAGTTTATATAATAGTACATAAATAAAAAAAATCTGAAAAATAAATATTATATGAAAAACTTAAAAGAAAATTTGAAATTTTGTCTTGGCAACTAACTGAGTTATTGAAGTACTAAAATTACTAAAACTAAATTAAAGCTTAATTAAGTTTAAAAAAAAATGATTAAAAATGACAAAATTACTAAAACTAAAATGAAAATGAATACTGAAAATATAAAAATAAAAGCAAGTTCAAAATATTACAAAATTCTATAATAGTAAATAAATAATGCTGAAATAACACTGGTGACAGTAATGTAGTATGCATTTGTTTGAGATACGGCGTACTTTCACATAAGATCTTAAATGATATGCTAGTATTCCTGTCATATGGCTAATAAATCAGTGTACGATTAGATGATGTAACTGAATTAAACTGAAATGCTCCTGCTCTCACAGACGCAGGTGGGCGTGTGGTGGAGTTGTCTCAGGCTCGTGCAGCAGCGTCGGTCCGCTGCGAGCAGCTGTCGGAGGTGTGGACGGTGGATTACGCTCTAGAGCTCCTCCTGCTGGGCGGGCTGCTCCCTGAGGCTGCGTGGATGGCTCAGCGTCTGGGCGACTGGAAGATGGCGGCCACCCTCGGCCTGGCGTACACCAACTACTGCAGTGGCCATTTAGACTTGAGCAGGTCTGTTGTCAGCATGAAGGTCTGGTATCCTCTCGCTTCAAATTCGTAACTCTCATTTTTTGGTCCTCAAGCCTGCAGTGGAGAGAGCTGCACCTTCCCACCGAGCTGAAGCCTGCGGTGATATTCCAGGATCAGCTGGAGATGTTACTGGGCCGAATGGTTGGGTCTGAAGGAGATGGTAACAAAGGTAGAAATATGATATTTATAATCAGGGTGTGAATTATGAGATCTATACCCCATGATTAAGTCAAAACATAAGGTTTTAATTCTGCATATTAAATAAGGAACATTTTGCAAACATCTAAAGATATTTAGAGGGCCTATTTTCACCTTCACCAGGTTCAGGCCTTTTCCGTCAGCATACTGAAAGATGGTTCATAAACAAAACTTACTGTCATTGTATTATAGTTTTACACATCACAACTTTAGTGTTTTGTTTTAAAAATCTTTAATATATTTTATATATATATACCTTAACTGACTGACTGAAATATCTGTAATAATGCTTATCTTCCTAAAAAAAAAATCATTGTAGATAATATAATATAATATAATATACAGTGTTGTTATACAAAATTACTAAAACTTAAACTAAAATTAAAACTGAATATAAAAAAATAACTAAAAATATTATATAAATAAAATACATTCATTAAAAATAAAATAAATAAATATAAATATTAAATGAAAATAAGAAAAAAATGAGAAATGTTACTTTGTCAACTTACTGAAATAAGTGTTTAAGCTGAAGTACTAAAATGACCAAAAAACTGAAACAAAAATAAATAAAATCATAAGAATATATAATATATAAATATAATAAACTAATAAAAATGACAAAAGCACATAACAAAATTACTAAAACTTAAACTAAAATTAAAACTGAATAAAAAAAGCAAAATATTAATAAATTCTATGATACCTGTAGTATATAATATAATAGTAAAATGACAATTTATAATATAATATAATATAATATTCAGTTGTTATTGTTAACTAAAACTATTATATAAATAAAATAATTTTTTTTAAAATAAAATAAAAATAAATAAATATAAGTACTAAATGAAAAAGTGAAAAATATTTAAAATATGTTTATTATTAACATTAATTTATTAATATTAATAAATTCTATAATAATGGTGGTAAATAATATAATAGTAAAATGACACATAATATAATATAATATAATATTCAGTGTTGTTAAAACTATTATATAAATAAAATAAAACTATTATATAAATAATTCAAAATATTAATAAATTTTATAATATAATATAATATAATATAATTCTACATATGCTGCTTGTTTGTCTCCCCTTTAGACTCAGTTGAGGATGTGGATCTGCTTCAAGTCTCTGTGCAGGAGATCCTGAAGGCGTCTGTCATGGCGGAGGTGGACGTCGTCTCTCAGCCTCTAACACGACTGGTGAACGCAGCCAAAGAGCGAGCGACATCACTTCCTGCTCTGGTTCCTCCTGTGTTCTACCTGCCTGCTCCTCCTCTGTACTGTCCACAGCCTTCACCAAACACACAGGTCGGTCACACACAGAGACGCCCGACTGTCACGTCTATCTCTGTCTATCTCATCTTTAGCTGTATATTGATCTCCTCAGGACTCCATGAAAGATGCAGCTCTGGTTCTGGAGACGGAGTCTCGTTGTCAGGTTTCTGGGCTGGTTCAGAAGGTTCTGATGATCTTCCGGGCGGCACACAGCTCTCTGCCAGCTGCGCAGTGGTACATCAGCAATCTGTATCGCTGCAGACACTTACAGCACAAGGTGCGATCAGATTTAATATTCTCTTTGACGTTTCCCAATGTCCACCTCACAATTTACATGTTTTTTTTATTTTCTTTGTTCTTTGTTTTCTGTTAGATCCAGAAGAAAGTGTCCGAACCCAAAGCTGAACTGATTCCTGATGGACTGAAAAATTTTTTCACTCATCGTGGGTTCTTCCAATCAGGGCCCAGCAAAGACATGGATAGTGTCACCACGCAAATCATAAGTATGTTTAATTTAATTATCTGTCAGAACATTTGTTAGTGTCCATTTGAAGTTTTGTGCATTAATATGATTTTGTGCCAGTATGTTTCCGTGAGTTGTGTGCTCTTTGCTGGATGCTCCATGTGAGGGACCAGCTCACCATTTCCTGTAGACGGTACCAGACTGCAAGAACACGGGAGAGAGACACTCAGGTGCGTTTAAAGAAAGCATATGTGAATGTTGCAAAGATGCAAGGTGTCAATCCATGTTTTTGTATCTCAGATCAGTGACGTGAGTGTGTCAGATCTGTGTGTTGAG
Source organism: Hypophthalmichthys molitrix (assembly GCA_037950675.1). NCBI lineage: Eukaryota > Metazoa > Chordata > Actinopteri > Cypriniformes > Xenocyprididae > Hypophthalmichthys > Hypophthalmichthys molitrix. The sequence continues at coordinate 48,381,194 of CM075501.1, read as the reverse complement.
GCTCTGTGTTGGGCGCGCCGCCTCCTGCCGTTCTGCCGTTTCCTGAATGCAGAAGAAGCACTGCAGGACTTAGTGCTTAGCCTGGTGTCTGAACTGCCGCCCAGCCATGTGGTAATATACATCACTAATCTAAACTTACACTCATTTAGGACACTTATGGCTTGTCAAGTAAAACTCTCAATGTCTTTTTGTAACAGAAATAAAGGTTACTAACTAACTCTACAGGTTTGTAATTCTTTGGACATGTACCGTTGTAATGTTTTAGTGTTCTTTGGGAGTTAGTTTGGACCTTCATTTAACCAGGTTAAAAAAACGGACGAACAACTGACTAACTAACAAACATGTTGGTAGTTTTTTGGACCACTGTAATGTTTTAGTATTCTTTGGGAGTTAGTTGGTAACCCTTAGCCAGGTTAAAAAAATAAAGGGTACTAACTAACTAACTAAAACATGTTAGTCGTTTTTTGGCCAAGAATGTTTTTAGGAGTTAGTTAACTATCTTTATTTTTAACCTTGTAAATTTAGGTTACTAACTAACTAGTTAACTAACTAACATGTTGGTAGTTTTTTTGGACATGCCCCATTGCAATGTCTTAGTAACCTTTATTTAGCCAGGTTAATAACTAATAAAGGTTAATAAGTAACTAACTAACTAACTAACAAGTTAGCTGTTTTTGGGACAAGAATGTTTTTTAGGAGTTAGTTAATAATCTTTATTTTTAACCTGGTAAGTTAAGGTTAGTTACTAACTAACTAACTAACTAACTAACCAACATGTTGGTAGTTTTTTTTGGACATGCACCATTGTAATGTCTTAGTATACTTTGGGAGTTAGTTGGTAACCTTACCTTTATTTAGCCAGGTTAAAAAATAAAGGTTACTATCTAACTAACTAAAATTTTTTTGGCCAAGAATTTTTTTAGGAGTTAGTTAACGATCTCTTATCCTGGTAAATTATAGTTACTAACCAACTAACTAACTAAATGTTGGTAGTTTTTTTGGACATGCACCATTGTAATGTCTTGGTAACCTTTATTTAGCCAGGTTAATAACTAACTAACTAACTAAATAAAAAGTTAGAAGTTTTTTGGACAAAAATTTTTAGTTAATAATCTTTATTTTTAAATTAAGGTTACTACTTAACTAGCTAACTAACTAACTAACTAACTAACTAACATGTTGGTAGTTTTTTTAGACATGCACCATTGTAATGTCTTAGTAACCTTTAATTAGCCAGGTTAATAACTAATAAAGGTTACTAACTAACTAACTAACTAACAAGTTAGTAGTCTGTGGGACAAGATTTTTTTTAGGAGTTAGTTAATAATCTTTATTTTTAACCTGGTAAATTAAGGTTACTACCTAACTTACTAACTAACATGTTGGTAGTTTTTTTGGACATGCACCATTGTAATTTCTTAGTAACCTTTATTTAGCCAGGTTAATAACTAATAAAGGTTACTAACTAACTAACGAGTTAGTAGTTTTTGGGACAAGATTTTTTTCAGGAGTTAGTTAATAATCTTTATTTTTAACCTGGTAAATTAAGGTTAGTTACTAACTAACTAACTAACTAAAATGTTGGTAGTTTTTTTGGACATGCACCATTGTAATGTCTTAGTATTCTTTAGAAGTTAGTTGGTATCTTTATTTAACCAGGTTAAATAATAAAGGTTACTAACTAACTGAATAACAAGTTGGTAGTTTTTTTGGACAATACTTTTTTAGGAGTTGGTTAATAATCTTTATTTTTAACCTGGTAAGTAAAGGTTACTAACTAACTAACTAACATGTTTTTTTTGGACGTGCATCATTGTAATGTCTTAGTAACCTTTATTTAACCAGGTTAAAAAAACAAAGGTTATTAACTAAGTAACTAACTAACTAACATGTTAGTACTTTGTTTACATTATAATGTCTTAGTATTCTTTGGGAGTTAATTAGTTAGTTAGTAATCTTTAAATTTAACCTGGTTAAATACTACTAACTAACTCTCAGAGAATACTAAAACATTACGATGGCACATGTTCAACAAACAATCGTAGTGAATATCAAAGTCTAATCTAAATAACTGTATCTGATACATCACTGTACCATCACAGTACTTTTGTAGTGCCTCACTCACCTGGTCAGTGACTCAACTTGGGTGTCATTTCTGATGTTCAGACAGCAGAAACTCTAGCGAGAGTGTTTCCTGATGAGACCGAGTCTGTTCGCGTGCCGCTGCGGGAGAAGTACACGTCACTGGTGCAGAGACTGAGACCCGTGATGGTGCCAGACACCTCGACACCAGGCAAGAGCTGCTTCAGCAATAACTCACCCAAAATCATGATTCTTTGCTTTGTTTAGAAAGTAGAACATCTGGTCAATGGTTCAGCCCTTAACCAGATGTGCTCATGTTCACAGATGTTCCACCAGGCAGTGAGAGGGAGGATGAGGGCGGTGATACCATGATGATTCTGATCCAGGATCAGCTGAGGCAGCGACGCCGGGAGCTTCGGCGCCTGGTAAAGTATCTGGGTGCACCGGAGCCGTACCTGTGGGAGAGAGAGGAGGAGGAGGACAGAGGTGGTGCTGCTTCCATACTGAAGCGACTCTCTCTCGGGACTAGTTTGAGTGACAGCACACTGACGGACTGTGGACGCCCCCTAGTGTACAGTGAGGGAGACACGGCCGAGACGCTGTCAGAGCCTCTTTCTCCAGAGCTGCAGACCAAATCTGCACACAGGTAACCCTACTAGCTTACTATGCTGTACATACTGTAATAGGGGAGCATGATATATTGAAATAAAATGAATGTCGCGACATGGCTTCGTGAGAATTTCTAAACGAGCAGGCTTTGATTTAATTAAATAAAAATATGTGCTACCGGTTTCAGTGTTCAATTTAGTGCACATATATTTATTTGCTGGCAACCTGTCAAAATAAAAGCTTGATGGTTTGACTTTTGAACTTTTAAATTAAGTAAATATTAGTATATATAAGTAATTTTACAGTTTATTATTTTTCTTAAAAAAAACGTAATTTTTATTTTACAGTACAGTTGTATTATTTCAATATATTTGTTTAATGTTTTAATTGAATAATATTCACAATAAAAACATAATAAATGTAGCTGCGAGCAGCAATTATCAAGGTTCAATTGCTTTAAGGCCTTTAAGCACATGCGTAAAATTTTTTTGTTTTAATTAGCAAGCCTGTAACCACCTAGATCATAAGTGGAAAAGACCATTTACAGCCAAAACGGGCAATATACTAAGGAAATATGTTTTAACGCTTTCTAACAGTTATCGATTATTATATTATATTATTATATAATTATTTACTAGAGGACAAAATATTAATTTCTGCAGTTTATTTAAAAATATTTAATTAATTTAAAAAAAAATGTGTTTGAATGAATGATTTAATGACTCACTCGTAACTACTTCACTTGTTTCATTACTGGATGAATCAATGTTTTTGAACAAATCTTTTGAATGAATCATTCAATGTCAAATACATTTTAAATCACTTGTCGCCTCCTAGTGTCGTAACGATGTCGATACAAACGTTATTTGAAGTTAGTTTAGTGATTTGATCTGTTTGAATCGAGATCGAGATCTGTAGACACATTGATGTGGACATGTCACATTAAAGCATTTCAGTGGGCTTAAACAGATCACCCTTTACAGCAGATTTAGTTCAAAAACAACTGACCTAAATATGATTTTCAGTTACAATAATTAATCCTAAAATTCAACATTAGTAGGCTGACTTACTTTTCACCATCAGTCGCGCACGCACTCACAGGATCCCGAGTTCTTGGCTAATTTTCAGTCAGACTTGTAAATTCATTCACTGGAGAGTCGCTCTGAACGGATCATTGAATCAGTGAGTTGTTGACTCGAGAACAGCTGCAATAGGATCAGTCCAATTCGTGAATGAATTGTTGATGTGATTTGTGAACCGATTTAACAGGATGATTGAAAAGAATCGGTTCGTGGACGAATCGGACACCGCTTTTGCGTCTCTGAGCATGTGACGATTTCTTCATTTTAAAATAAGGAGTAACGATATGTTTTATGAAATGTAGTGGAGTAAAAAGTACGATCTTATGCTTTGGAATGTAGTGAAGTAAAAGTAAAAGTTGCTCAAAATAAAAATACTCGAGTAAAGTACAGATACTTGAAAAATGTACTTAAGTATAGTAACGAAGTAAAAATAATTCGTTTCTGTCCACCACTGGTTGAGGCAAAAATCTAGGACTAGTTCACCAAAGTAGGTTTTTGAAATAATTTCCAATATTTAATGAACGATTCGATTGACAGTGGTGGTCCTAGAGGCAAAGTTGCTCAGAATGAGGAGTTCTACCATGTGGTATGAATGTCGTGGAATGGACGTGAAAAACGTGAAGGCGCCCACCGGTGCACTGGTTTTGGTTGAGATCGATTGGAAAAACCGTAAGTCATAGAGACTTGAAACTTTGAGGGCTGGTAGAACTTGCACCGTCTACAACGCCACCAAGGCTCGCCCTGATCGGCCTGATGGGGGCGCTACAGCTATCGCTCATAACTCCTAAACTTATCTTATCGTTGGAATCCTTGGCTCAAGACAAACAAAACAAACGAAACGGACACAATTTCCATCTATGATCTAGGTCGTTATAGGCTTACTAATTAAAACATAATGCATTTTTACGCATAAGGCCTTAAAGCTTGAACCCCGATAATTGTTGCTTGCAGCTATATTTTTCTATGCAGATGCACTCCTCAAAAAATCGCCCCACTAATTCTATATAATTATGTGTACTGTGCACAATATAAATGCTGCATACTGCAAAAATAGAGAAGTATGGAATTAAACTGGCCTCTTTTTGGTGTTTGTAGCTCCAAGACAGCAAAGATTCATGATGCACCTGAGAATTTAAAACAAGACAGAAAAGGAAACAGATCCGGCTCAGTGGAACCCAAAGAACCAGAGTCGACCCTTATGGGTTCTTCCGTACCCACAGTGGGAACCTGGGAATTTGAGTTGGAGGATGAGGAGTACATGCTCTTCCTAGATTTGTTCCTCAGCTATGTGCTGGGAAAAGACAGACTAGACGCCGAGGAGTCAGAGCTGCCTTTGCTGAGTAGTTTCTCACAACGTCTCCGTACTGGAGAGCTGCACTCGGTGACCTTTGACATGCTGACCACTCTCAAGCGCCGTCAGAAGGATGGGCGTAAGCAAGGCGCACGTTTGCCACTCTTCCGCGCTGGTCACTGCTTCCAGACTCTTCTGGTCACCCCCGAACCTCCACCGTCCATCGGTCCGGTTCACTCCGACACTCACGCGACTCTTCCTGGACTCCATGCTGGGAAACATCCAAGTCTTTTCGGCCTTCGTCAACACGCTATGTCCAAAGGGAATTCGCTCGGCTCAGATGTCGACTCCACGGCCTTTAAGATCCTCTCGCAGGCTGAATTAGGTCTTCAGATCCAGCTGGACTCCTCGCTCGAGAACCGCTTTCCTCAGCTGGCTCGGCTGCTCGAGTGGATGATGCGCTGGGCCGACAGACGGGTCCTGCTCTCGCAGCCAGTCGGAAAGACGTCAGAGGGAGGAGATTCGGTGGTCATCAGGGTCAGAGGCTCGACCCCTGCAGTGCTATCTGCACTGGAGCTGCTAGAGCAGAGATACAGCGCCGCCCTTCTGGGAGAAAACACAAATCACTCCCATTATAAGGTAGGGCTGCATTTTAAGGTGTAATGCTTTTGATCAAACTGTTTCTTCTGTAGTCTCCATAACAGATGGGGTGTCTATTTTGTATTTAAGTGGAAGACTTGTGTTCAAATCCCGATCTAGCGTATCATTTTTGTAAATTAACTAAACAAAAATCTCATGATGGAACTACATGAGATTTTGATAGAAATGCCATTGTAAAATTAAAAATCAAAATAAATAAATGCAAAGAGAGATATTTTCTTATAAAGAATCCTCTAAGGACTACAACAAATGGCTGGTAGGGACTACAACGAGGGTTGGTGACATCACAAACCCTAAAATTTACATAAACCCCGCCCCCGAGAACACACAACAAAGGGGGTGTGGCCATGTTGGGCTGCTTTAGAGAAGAGGAAGAGTTGTTGTAGTAGAGTGTTGTTGTCATGCCGTCATTTTACGCCGGACTGCTTCACAAACGAGGGTCAATTCAACACAAAAGATTAACATGACGGCACATGCTAGTGGATGAGTTGAATCAACTCCACAGCAACTACATAAATTTATCCACTAACCATTCAGAAACGTCCTAAAAGTTGTAACTTCTTCCTGAGTCTCTCCATCAGTGTCGACTCCGGTTTGAACAATGTAAGGCTGAACACCGTTACTGACAATCCTCATTTTGGCTGCGTGAGATTCTCCAGCTTTGTTGTTGTTGAGCTGTTAAAGCTCCGCCCTCTTCTGGAAAGGGGGCCGGGAGCAGCAGCTCATTTGCATTTAAAGGGACACACACAAAAACGGCGTGTTTTCCAAATAGGGGCAAATTTGACAAGCTATAATAAATGATCTGTGGGGTATTTTGAGCTGAAACTTCACAGACACATTCTGGAGACACCAGAGACTTGTGAAAGGAGCATTATAGGTCCCCTTTAATCAAATCCAGTCACTGTGGTCACATGGCGTGTCTCTCTCGAGTGACCATCTGAGATGGATGATAATACCAGAGCTTCAAGGGATAGATGTAGTCAGTATTTTAGTTCATAGGGCTTCAGCTGGCAAAAAAAATGACACCACAGGGACTTAAGCAGAAATGTGAAACAGAACTCTGTTTTTAAAGCAGCTCCATCTGAGGGAGGGGCCTGATGCTCCAGTGCTGCAGCCAATCACAAGCTGGAGGAGGGACAGGGAAAGCAGTGTGGACACAGGCTACCCGGGGTCAGCAGGGACGCCCATCACACTCCCGGAGCTGGACGCCCAACACAGCCATGAGTGAGTCCACAGCACACATCTGATTAAAACATGACCGATAAACCTTCCTTATGTTTTTCTAATACAAAAAGACCCATTAATTAATTAGTTTATAGCAGTATTTATTTAATTTATCAATAATAATTATCTATCTATCAATCGTTCTATCTGTAAAATGATGATAACTGTGAAATAACACTGTGAATGATGTACTGGAAAACCATGTGACACAAATGAAAACTGTCTCATGCAGTATTTGAGCTTCTTTGTCTTGATCCAGTCAGATGTTTCCAGGCAAACAAGTCAAAGCTTTTAAAGAAGTCAAAAGTAATTATATACAGCATGAAAGTACGTTTGACCATAATTAAAAGCAACTGGATAGAATTAACAAATAAAAATGCAGTTTTAAGGCTGTTGTGTGATGTTTGATCACAGTGTGTGTGAAGCTGAGGCTGTCGTGGATCAAACAGACGATCAGCTGTCTGAACATGAAGACACGATGATCTCTGATGAACAGAACAACATCACTGAGATCAGAGGAGAGATCAGACAGACGTCTGCGGCTGAAGACGGTCAGATCTCTGCTTCGGTTTTACACAAACATTTGTTTTGCAGGCTTCTGTTTTAGAAGACAATTCATTTAATTCTGTCATTTACTCAAATAATTATTAATTTTATACTGATTACTATTAATGTTAATTATTTATGTTTCTATTAATGAATAATTAAAACCATATTATCCACTGTTGATTGGTTTACAGGTGATAGCAGTGCTGCTGATGTCACCGAGGCATCATGGGCCAATCAGAGCCGAGCTCACAGAGATCAGGTGATTGTGTGCAGCCCTATGAATCAAGGATCAATTAATGATAAATAATAATAATATTTTTATCTATCAATAATATTTTTAATTTACTAGTATTTATATTTATTTATCAGTATAATTTATATATATATATATTTTCACCTATCAATATCAACAATATTTATCATTTATTAATTAATACATCCATTTATTTATCATTAATAATAATTTATAATTAATATATATTATCTATCAATAAGATTCATTCATTTATTAATATTTATTTATCAGTATAATTTATATAGATTTTTAATCTATCAATATCAATACTATTTATTTATTTATTAATTAATACATCCATTTATTTATTATTAATAATCATTTATAATTAATATATATTATCTATCAATATCAATAATATTTATTCATTTATTAATATTTATTTATCAGTATAATTTATATATTTTTTTTCATCTATCAATTTCAACAATATTTATCATTTATTAATACATCCATTTATTTATCATTAATAATCATTTATAATTAATATATATTATCTAGCAATATCAATAATGTTTATTCATTTATTAATATTTATTTATCAGTATAATTTGTATATATTTTTCATCTATCAATATCAATATTTATTCATTTATTAATATTTATTTATCAGTATAATTTATATATATTTTTCATCTATCAATATAAATAATATTTATTCATTTATTAGTTAATACATCCATTTATTTATCATTAATATTTTATAATTAATATATATATTATCCATCAATATAAATAATATTTATTCATTTATTAATTAATAAATCCATTTATTTATCATTATTTATTTACCATTATTTATTTACCATTTATTTATCATTAACAATCATTTATATTTAAAATATATTATCCATCAATATCAATAATATATATTAATAAATTAATTTATTTATCATTAATAATTTACACTTAATATATGTTTAATAACTATTTATCTATGTATCAAAAATATTTATTAAATTATTATATATATATATATATATATATATATATATATATATATATATATATATATATATATATATATATATATATATAATAAGTTGACAATAGCTGTATTGTAAGCATGAAAATGTACAGTTAGTTCAGTAGATCCATCCTTCTAATCAGTGCCAGATCCGTGTGTAAAACAAGGTCTCCCGGTGTTTCCACAGACATTAACACTGGCTGATCTTGAGTGTCCGGACTCGGATGAACATTCACTACATTCACAGTGAGTCTGCACACATGAACTTTAACCTTTGGAACATGCTTGATGCTCTTGTAGCTTTCTGAGTCATTTATTACAGGCAGTGTTTTGGTTGTCATGGTGACAATAAGCAAAGCCCAAACACTCAGTTTACCTTCATCTGTTTGATATCAGCTGATGTTTTTGTTTCAGATCTCGTTTCGAGGGAAATCACGTCTCCTGCGGAACGCACAGGTGAGGATGATCTCACTGTCATGAAGGAGGATTTGAGATTTTCTCTCTAATATCATCTGTGTTTTCCTTTCAGACCTGAGGTTTCTGCATCAGTTAGTGTTCAGCAGACAAACGGGCCGACACCGACAATGACACCACCGCAGTCAGAGAGACATAGCAGCGGTCATCCACCTCAAACACAGACAGACCCCGTCAGACAGCTGCTCCAGGACGAGTTATTCAGACTAGTGCAGGTGTTTCATGACTTTCTTTGTTAATCTAATGCTGGGAAACCTTGGTTTGGACACCATATGAATGTTTACAGTTTCCTGATTTCCTTGTTTCAGCTGCAGCAGATCAACTTCATGAGTCTCATGCAGGTGGTGGGCGCGTCCTTCGCAAACCTGCCACTGTCTCAAGCCAACATGCATCAGTCTAATGTGAATTTACTACAGAGCTCTGCGATACCTGCACAGCATCAGTCTCAGCCCATCCCTCTTACCCAGAATGCCCAACACACTATATGTGATGATACTAACCTCCCAACACGAGCTACCAGGCCTGAAAGAGTTAATAACAGCCAGGATGACGACGAACATCCTGTGAATGTGAACTCTGGATCTGCTCTGAATCCAAATAAAGAGATGGAAAAGAGAAACAAACCCCTCAAAACTCAGGTAATATTGGTGATTATTGGTAATTAATTGCGAGTTTATATCTCACAATTCTGACTTTTTTCTCAGAATTGCGAGACAAAGTCAGAATTGCGAGTTATAAAGTCAGGATTGCGAGATATAAAATCAGGATTGCGAGATATAAAGTCAGGATTGCGTGATATAAAGTCAGGATTGCGAGATATAAAGTCAGAATTGCGTGATATAAAGTCAGGATTGCGTGATATAAAGTCAGAGTTGCGAGATATAAAGTCAGAGTTGTGAGATATAAGGTCAGAATTACGAGATATAAAGTCAGAGTTGCGAGATATAAAGTCAGGATTGCGTGATATAAAGTCAGGATTGCGTGATATAAAGTCAGGATTGCGTGATATAAAGTCAGGATTGCGAGATATAAAGTCAGGATTGCGAGATATAAAGTCAGGATTGCGAGATATAAAGTCAGGATTGCGAGTTATAAAGTCAGAATTGCGAGATATAAAGTCAGGATTGCGAGTTATAAAGTCAGGGTTGCGAGTTATAAAGTCAGGATTGCGATATAAAGTCAGGATTGCAAGTTATAAAGTCAGAATTGTGATATAAAGTCAGAATTGCGTGATATAAAGTCAGGATTGCGAGTTATAAAGTCAGGATTGCGAGATATAAAGTCAGAATTGCGAGTTATAAAGTCAGAATTGCGTGATATAAAGTCAGGATTGCGAGATATAAAGTCAGAGTTGCGAGATATAAGGTCAGAATTACGAGATATAAAGTCAGAGTTGCGTGATATAAAGTCAGGATTGCGTGATATAAAGTCAGGATTGCGAGATATAAAGTCAGGATTGCGAGATATAAAGTCAGGATTGCGAGATATAAAGTCAGGATTGCGAGATATAAAGTCAGGATTGCGAGTTATAAAGTCAGGGTTGCGAGTTATAAAGTCAGGATTGCGATATAAAGTCAGGATTGCAAGTTATAAAGTCAGAATTGTGATATAAAGTCAGAATTGCGTGATATAAAGTCAGGATTGCGAGTTATAAAGTCAGGATTGCGAGATATAAAGTCAGAATTGCGAGTTATAAAGTCAGAATTGCGTGATATAAAGTCAGGATTGCGAGATATAAAGTCAGAGTTGCGAGTTATAAAGTCAGGATTGCGAGATATAAAATCAGGATTGCGAGTTATAAGGTCAGAATTACGAGATATAAAGTCAGAGTTGCGAGATATAAAGTCAGGGTTGCGAGATATAAAGTCAGAATTGCGAGATATAAAGTCAGGATTGCGAGATATAAAGTCAGAATTGCGAGATATAAAGTCAGAATTGCGAGATATAAAGTCAGGATTGCGAGTTCTAAAGTCAGAATTGCAAAATATAAAGTCAGAATTGCGAGATATAAAGTCAGGGTTGCGAGTTATAAAGTCAGGGTTGCGAGTTATAAAGTCAGGATTGCGATATAAAGTCAGGATTGCAAGTTATAAAGTCAGAATTGTGATATAAAGTCAGAATTGCGTGATATAAAGTCAGGATTGCGAGTTATAAAGTCAGGATTGCGAGATATAAAGTCAGAATTGCGAGTTATAAAGTCAGAATTGCGTGATATAAAGTCAGGATTGCGAGATATAAAGTCAGAGTTGCGAGTTATAAAGTCAGAATTGCGAGTTATAAAGTCAGAATTGCGTGATATAAAGTCAGGATTGCAACTTATAAAGTCAGAATTGGAAACAAGCTTCCATATTATCCTTTGAGAAAGATGTTTGTAGATTTTGAAACTCCAGTTTAATTAATTAATTTAATTAATTTAAGTATTGCATTTAAAATTATTTTATTTTGATTGCCAATTGAACGAAATGGGATTACTAGTCAGTGCCAGTAATACAAAAATATTAATTAAAAAATGCTAATATTTGCAGATGCATACAGTATGTCATAACTGATATAAGGCGTCTTTACACAGCTGATTTAAATGCCTGCTCAGAATTCTGTGTGCTGATGCATAAAAGACTAAATTATACCTAGTAGCTCCTAGTATAAAGGTATACTATTAAAATTTCTGAGTAAACGCATTTATTCCACCTCTGAGCAGCAATTAAACAATCTGTGTAAATTGCCACTTCAATAGCGCTTCTCTTCCACCTTTACAGTGTAGATTTGACAATCGAGTGCATCCGTATTTTAATTGAATCTCTCACAGGAAATTCAGCAGTTGACCATTCGCTCAGACTGGCCAGAGGACGGCAGGAGTTTCATCCCGACGTCACAAGGGCTTCTAACCACAGCCAATAATCCCTCTAATGGCGTCTCTGAAGCCCATCCGAGAGCTGCTCCGAAAACACACGGCCTCAGACTTCTACAGATACACCCGGCTCAGAGATCTCCTCCTCCTGTCCATCGTCCTGTGAGGGACGCCTGGGGTCCGAATCTCACCTCATCTCACGGCAACTTCCTCCCTAGTCAGTCTGAACCCTCATCTGTCCGGAGAGCCGAGGATAGAGGCAGGACACGAGCCGAAGCATCCGTGGCTCCTCCGTCACTCCTCCGTTATAACACACAGATGACGCGAGGAGCTCAGGAACCTCTCCGTTTGCCTCCTGTTCCTCCTGCTCTTCCTCTGCTGCGATTTCACCCTGATACCCAGAGACCCGTGACGTTGCCGATTATCCCGCAATCCACCGTGGCCAAACCCAGTCTGGGCGTCAGAGCCACGGGCCACTATCCCAGAATTCAGCTGCTGCACAGAGATCCTGATCCACCCGCTCCTGTGAGTTTCCATTTACACCAACAACTGATTACTTTGTCTGGATTGTAATGGAGTACTTTATTCACTCTGAGCAGTAATCACATTTACTCATCACTTTAATTAAAATTAATGTCTTTTCAATTTTGTATAATAATTGGGTTTTATAGTAGTTTTTACAATAATATTAATAATACAAAATATAATTTCTTTAGATTTTTACTATTCACTCTGAGCAGTAATCACATTTACTCATCACTTTATTTAAAATTAATCTATTTATAATCTTGCATAATAATTGAATATTTTTATAATAGTTTTTATATTAATAATACAAAATGTAATTATTTTTTCTTTTAATTTGTACTATTCACTTTTAGAAGTAATTACATTTACCTTTCACTTATAATTAAAATTATTTATAATTTTGTCTAATTGCATATTTTATAATAATAATTATTATTATTATAATTCAAAATTTAATTTCTTGCTCTTTTCTTTTGATTTTTACTGTTCACTGTGAGCAGTAATCACTTTTTCTCATCACTTTACTTAATATTAATCTATTTATAATTTTTATAATAATTGGGTTTTATACTAGTTTTTATAATTATAATAATAATAATACAAAATATAATTTTTTTCTTTTGATTTTGACTATTCACTCAGAGCATAACATTTACTGATCACTTTATTTAAAATTAATCTATTTGTAAGTTTGCATAATAATTGGATAGTTTTATAATAGTTTTTATAGTAATAATAATAATACAAAATATAATTTCTTTTCTTTTAATTTTTACTATATACTGTGAGCACTAATCACATTTACCTTATAATTAAATTTATAATTTTGTATAAGATATTTTATAATAATATTTATTTATTTATTTTTCAAAATTTTATTTTATTTTTTTCTTTTGATTTTTACTATTTATTGAGAGCAGTAATGACATTTTCTCATCACTTTACTTAAAATTAATGACTTCATAATAGTGTATAATAATTGGGTTTATACTAGTTTTAATAATAATAATAATTATAATAATAATACAAAATATAATTTCTTATTTTTCATTTGATTTTTACTATTCATTCTGAGCAGTAATCACATGTACCCATCACTTTGCTTATAATTAAATTATTTATAATTTTATATAATAATTGGATTTTATAATAATTATTATTATCATTGAAAATTTAATTTCGTTTTTTTTTTAATTTTCTATTCTGAGCAATAATCACATTTACTTATCACTTTATTTATAATTTAATTATTCATAAATTTACATAATTTAATATTTTATTTAAAAAAATTATAATAAAATATAATCATTGTAATTAATAGAAAATGTATTGATTTCTTTTAATTTTACGATTCACTCTGAGCAGTAATCACATTTACTCATCACTTTATTTATAAGTAATTTTCAAATTAAGATATATTTAAAATAAATTTATAATAAAAAAAAATCTTTTTTTCTCATGAGATTCACTTAAACATTAAATGATTCAATTTCAACTCAGAAACAGTATATATGTTCCTTATGGAAAATGACTCAACATTAAGAGCTCGCAAAAACAAACAGCAGCTAAAGGTTTTCTTAATAACAGCCTAACAGGCATAACTTGTATTTCTCTGTAATATTGCAAAACAACATTAATGTTTAGATGTAGTGTTTCTGCAGGTAGCAGGTGAAAGTAAACAAGCCTGGTTTGACCGTATGTTTGTGGTGTAGGAGTTGCGGTTCAGCACAGCTCCAGTACGAACGCCTCGTCTCATCCCGCTGGAGGAGCTGATGAAATGGACCGCAGCGAAGCAGACGGGCGCAGAGACCAAACTACAGCTCTTAAAGACAGACACCGTCCTGGAGAACAAGAGCACCACCAGCCCGTCCAGCAAGAGGTGACGCGTCGCCATACCACAGATCTGACTGATGTGTACTGCATTAATATCAGAAACGTGCGACTAGACAAATCTTTAGTCGTGGGCAGACCTAGATTTCTTCTACTGATTTGATTTATGTGCTCAAACCATGTGACATGAGTGTTTTTTTTTTTATGCAAATCTGCGTTTTCTGTCTAATTTTTTGGCTTTGTCTCATTTAGACGGAAGAGGAGAGAGGAGAAAAACAAGGAGGACAGAATCGGAGTCACTTTCAGACCGGAGGACTCCATCATTCCTCCAGATGAGGTCCATGTGTACCAAAACTGAATTTATGTATTTTTGATAAACTATTGCTTTAAGTCAAGATGTCATCTTCAACGTGTTTCTGTTTTTTCATGTCTGCAGCCTGCAGAAGATGAGCCAGATCAGAACGATGTGTACACCATTCCTATAGGTGATTTTTTTTATTTTTTATTATTATTTTTTACTATCATTATAGTATTTAGTAATATTTAGCATTTTTTTTTGTAATTACGTGCTTTTGTCATTTTTATGAAATACTAATTCATTCGTTAGCAGAGTTAACTACTTTAGTTAACATGAACTAAGAATGTTAGTTCATTGTTAGTACATTAACTTAACAAATGAGACCTTATTATAGTGTTACCAATATTTCTATTTATTTTTAATTCATTTTTAGTAATTTTATTACTTCAGTTTAAACTTATTTTATTACATTTAGTTGCCAAGACAACATTTTCATTTGTTTATCTAATATTTATATTTACAGTTTTCTGTCATTTTTGTTATATTTTAAAAATATTTCTATTGTTTTAACTAATTTTTATTTCAGTTTGTTTTAATAATTTTAGTACTTCAATTTAAACTTATTTTATTTCAGTTTATTTGCCAGGACAACATTTTCATTTATCTAATATTTGTATTTACAGTTTTCTATGTAATTTTTTTTTTTATAAATATTTCTATTGTTTTAATTCATTTTTATTTCAGTTTGTTTTAATAATTGAATTACTTCAATTTAAACTTATTTTATTTCAGTTAGTTGCCAAGACAACATTTTCATTTTTGTTTGTTTATGTAATATTTACATTTTCAGTTTTCTGTTGGTAATTTTGTTTTGTGCTTTTGTCATTTTTATTAATTTTTTAATATTTCTACTTAGTTTTAATTAATTTATTATTTCAGTTTTAGTTTTAATAATTGTATTACTTCAATTTAATTACAGCTAGTTGCCAAGACAACACTTTCATTTTTATTTGTTTAGCTAATATTTATATTTACAGTTTTCTGTTATTTTTTTTATTTTTTTAATATTTCTATTGTTTTAATAATTGTATTACTTCAATTTAAACTTATTTTATTTCATTTAGTTGCAAGACATTTTCATTTTCGTTTGTTTATCTAATATTTATATTTACAGTTTTCTTTTAGTTTTAGTAATTTTGTTATGTGCTTTTGTCATTTTTATACATTTTTTTACTATTTCTATTTAGTTTTAATTCAGTTTTCGTTTTGTTTGTCTAATATATATGTTTACAGTATTATTTAATATTTCTATTTAGGTTTAATTCATTTTTATTACAGTTTTTAGCAATTTTAGTACTTCAATTTAATTTTTTTAAACTCTATAAGTTTTTTGTCTAATATATTTGACTATATAAATATATTAAATAATTACCTAATATATTTATATTTAATTTGATTTAAGTTTTACTTCATTTATCAAAAAGTATTGTAATAGTTTTAGTTTTTGTTAACATCACTGTCTTCCTTATTTTCCTCAAATGTTGATGACATGTAAATGTGTTTGCGCTGCAGGCAGCTTTGAGTCGGATCTGAGCGGACAGCCGTTGTTGGATCAGGTGTACGTCACCTCGGCCGAGCTCCATGCGTTCGCCTCCACGCAGAAGACACCTCCTGAGATCCAGGACGCCGGTACGAACACTGAAGCGGGTATGTGGTCTGATCTTGTCCCAGCACCTGATTTCACACACTTTAACTTCACTAATGTAAGTTCTGCTTTCATTACTCTAGAGCCACCTCACTCCATCACAGATACAGCCGTTTCTGTCCAACCTCAATCATCTCCCAGCATGCCTTCCGCTCGTAAGTTCATGAGATGAATGTGATCTCAAGCTCTGATCACAAATATTTTTGCTCATTATTTGTTGCTCATCTGATGTGTTTCTACACTCACAGCTGGAGAAGGGCTGCTTGATGTTCCTCCAGTCGTTCCTCCAGACGTGTTCTTGAATCTTCTCTACTCTAAAGACAAATCATCAGACCAGCCGGAAACCAGAAGCCTTGCGGAGTCGAACGCAGATCCTGTAGGGAAATGCTGCAATAAAAACCTTCAGACTATAATCTAATCAAACGATGTTTTGACAGTTATTGAGTGTTTGAGAAGTAATTCTCTCTGTGTTCTTATTGTATTATTGTAGAATCCTGAGGGACGGAGGTTTATCAATGTGATCGATCTGACAGACGACTCTCTTCTTCAGAATCTGCCTCCATCACCGCCATCATCTGCTCAGCTCCACCTACTAGCAGCTTCTGTCGTAAACCCCGCCCATAACCCCGCCTTAAACTCCGCCCCAAACAACACTGAGAATGCCACTGCAGAGATTCCAGGTACATTGTTCATTTACATGAAGTCAAGAAGTACTAATAAAACAGTCTTTTAGGGAAAGGATTCCCAAACATTTTTAGTCATCCAAACCCCTTTGACCTAAAATATAAGTTAATATTTCAGTAATAATTAACCGCACATTCTCTGATGTGATGAACTTTGCTAGCATTAATTAGAATGTTGCTAGCATGTTTTAACACATTGCTAGCATAAATTAGCATGTTGCCTGTATGTTTTAACATGTTGTTAACATGAATTAGCATTTTTAACATGTTAACATGAATTAGCATGTTGCTAGCATATTTTACACATTGTGAGCATGAATTAACATGTTTGCCAGCATGATTTAGCATGTTGCTAACATGATGTAGCATGTTATTAGCATGTTTTAACACGTTGCTAGCATGTTTTAACACATTAGCATAATTTAACATGTTGCTAGCCTGAATTAACGTTTCTAGCATGGTTTAACATGTTGCTAGCATTTTTTAGGATGTTGTATGTTTTAGCAGTGTTGCTAGCATTAATTATCGTTATCGTAAAAATTAATTGGCATGCTGCTAGCATGTTTTAACATGTTGTTAACATGAATTAGCATGTTGCTAGCATGATTTAACATGTTGCTAGCATGAATTAACTTTTCTAGCATGATTTAACATGTTGTTAGCATTTTAGGATGCTGCTAGCATGTTTTAGCAATGCTGCTAGCATGAATTACCATGTTGTTAGCAAGTTTTAGCATTTTGAGAGCATGAATTAGCATGTTGCTAGCATGTTTTAGCATGTTAACATGAATTAGCATATTGTTAACATGTTTTACACATTGCTAGCATGAATTATCATATTATCACATTTTAACATGTTGTTAGCATGAATTACCATATTTGCTAGCATGATTTAGCCTGTTGTTAACATGATATAGCATGTTGCTAGCATGATATAGCATGATGCTAGCGTGATTGTGTGCATGTTGCTAGATTGATTTAACATGTTGCTAGCATTTTTAGGATGTTGTATGTTTTAACAATATTGTTAACATGTTGCTTGCATGTTTTAACATGTTGTTAACATGAATTATCATGTTGCTAACATGTTTTAGCATGTTGTTAGCATGAATTAGCATGTTTTAGCATGTTGCTGGCATGAATTGGCATGTTGTTACCATGTTTTAACACACTGCTAGGCATGTTCAGCATTTTGTCAAGCCAACATAATTATAACAACCTGTCAGTCAGACCATCCTATATCTAGTGGCCTATTCAAACTAACTGGTGTTTATTTCCTGCAGGTCCCTCAGTAGTGTGCGTCTCTCCTGAAGCTGTGCTCGGCGGAGACCCCGTGACTCTGAGCGTGCTGAAGGCCGTTCAGACGCCTGGTTTGGAGCGAGCGTTGATGTCCAGGAGTCAGATCTCAGCGCGGCTCTCAGAGATGGACGCTCAGCTGCTCAGACTGCAGAGCATCGCCGATCACATGGACCGAGAGTTCGCCAACACCAGACTGGTGAGTGAATCAAACAACAAACTATCTCAAATCTAAATCACAGAGAAAAAATTAAAGTGCCCGTATTATGATTTTTTGACAGTTGATTCTGTGTTTATAGCCGTTTTTTTTAAAGCTATATTGAATTTTGTAATGTTTCATAGTTACTATTATAAATTTTTATAGCATATTATTATAGTTTATATAATTTAAAGCAATTTTGTGCATGTCTCATTTGCTACAACTAAACTGTATCATATAATAAGTAAATTATATCACCTCTAGACCTCTCAGTATCAGCTGTTATTTATTATAATCTGTTAACTACTACTATGGATGTTTTAACACACTACTAGCATGAATTAACATGTTGCCAACATGATTTAGCTTGCTGTTAGCATGTTTTACTCCATTGTTAACATGAATTATCATATTGTTAACGTTTTAGCCAGATTTACCATGTGACTGGCATATATTACCACATTGTTAGCATGTTTTAACATATTTTTAGCATGAACTAGCATGTTTTAGCATGTTAACATGAATTAGCATGTTGCTAGCATTAATTAGCATGTTGTTAACACGTTTTAGCATGTTGCTTGCTAACATGAATGAACATTTTGCTAACATGATTTAACTTGTTGCTAACATGTTTTAAGATGCTGTTAGTATGTTTTAACAATGCTGCTCACATGAATTAGCATGTTTTAGCATTTTGTTACCATGTTTTAGCACGTTGATAGCATGAATTAGCATGTTGCTAGCATGTTTTAGCACGTTGCCAGCATGCTGCTATCTACTATGATTTACTGTTTTGTGCCCTTGTTCTTCTTCAGCTGGTGAACACTGTTGAGTCTCTGAGCCCCTCAATGGCGGCCGGTGTGGAGAAGAAACCTCTCTCCAGCTCGCTCAGAGTCATACAAGAAGGTTAGAAAACTTTCATAACTTCATACAGAGAATATAAAACATTGAACACTTTTTGTACTGAATCTGTGAACAGTGAGGAGTTACTGTCCTTCCCCGCATCGGTTTGGAAGGACGGCCGACCCACAGAGAGAAGATGAGGAGGTTTTGTCGTCTTCTGTATTGAGCCGAAGTTCAGTCCATCATGAGCGCTCTCCTCCTGCAGGTACATTATTTTACACAGCTGAGTTAAGGCTGCTTTGTGCCTGCTCAAAATTATGTGTAAAGACTTAATGCCACATAAAAGCCAGACAAAATTATACCTGAAAGGAATAGAAAGGAGTTAAAAATGCTGTGCAAATGCATTTATGCCATCTCTGAGCAGCGATAAAGTCTGTATAAAGACACTTAATTGCCACTTTAGAGGAGCTTCTGTGCCACTTTTACAGTTTAAATTTGCCAATGCTCACAGAAAATGTGGAGCCGACCTTTAGCCGCCTCACAATTTGATTTTTTTTTTTTTTTTTTTTGCTTTAAGATGTTATAAAATAAACCTTATTCAGATTTTTTTTTTGTCCTGAGAAATCTCCACTTCAGCAGCTTTACATACACCAAACTTTACAGATTTATTCTGATCTACTTTCTGAAGGTTTTTAATTAGGGGTTTGTTCATATATTATAATTCACCTGATTTAAATAACATTTTATTCCAAGAAACATGGTGATTTTTTTTTTTTTCTTTTTTGTCAACATGTTTTCACAAATAGCTAGCATGCTTTAGCACTTTGCTAGCATGAATTAGCATGTTAACACTCAACATTAACATTTTGCCTGCATATTTTAACACTTTGTTAACATCTAATGAATTAGCTTGTTGTTAACATGATTTAGCAAATTGCTAGCATAAATTAGCAAGCTAGCATGTTTTAGCACTTTGCTAGCATGAATTAGCATGTTGCTAGCATGTTTACGCATATTGCTAGCATGAATTAGCATGTTAAGACTCTGCATCAATTAACATTTTGCTAGCATGTTTTAACACTTTGTTAACATGAATTAGCCTGTTAACATGATTTAGCACATTGCTAGCATGTTTTAGCACATTCTTAACATGAATTAGCATGTTTTAATATTGATAGCATGACAACATGTTGCTAGCATGTTTTTGAATGTTGCAAGCATGTTTTAGCATTTTTTTTTATGATATAGCACATTATTGTCAGACAAGTCTGAATTGTTTTTGCATAACAGTATCTGTGTTTACAACAATCAATTCTCTTACACATCAACATCACTTAATCGACGCACACACATTTAATACAACAACAACACATTCACAATACTCTTTATTTTCGATTAAGTGTATTATTCAACTCAAGAATCGGCTGATGCACAAACGAGTGTTTCAGCCTAACTTTGTTGAATCTTGGAACTCTGTACCTCCGATTTGATGGTAATAATTCAAACTCATTATGCAGGACATGATTAGGATCAGAAACTATATTATTAGCCATTCTTAACAAATTATTATAATAAGCTGAATCATATAGACTTCAATGTTTAATGACAAAATAAGCTTGTAAAATTCATATACTACATGGATAAGTACATAGTGCATGTTGCTAGCATGTTTTAGTACATTGTTAGCATTGATTTAGCATGTTGCTATCATGTTTTAACACGTTAGCATATTTTAGCACGAATTAGCATGTTAACACTCAGCATTAATTAACATTTTGCTAGCATGTTTTAACATAAATTAGCATGTTGCTAACATGATTTACCACATTGCTAACATATATTAGCAAGCTAGCATGTTTTAGCACATTGCTAACATGAATTAGCATGTTTTAATATTGATAGCATGACTACAAGCATGTTTTAAAACAGCATGTTATGTTTCGTCACATTGTTAGCATTAATTAGCATGTTGTTAGCATGTTTAGTACATTGTTAACATTGAATTAGCATACTGCTAGCATAATTTAATATGTTGCTATCATGTTATATTTTGTTAGCATATTTTAGCATGAATTAGCATGTCAGCATTTTTAGCACATTGCTAGCATGAATTAGCAACTTCAAATTTGAAACACAACTTGGTTAGACATATGGCTTTCATTTGATAGCAACTTTAGAGTCAAATATATTTGATAAAATATAAATTTTGTATAAAATAAAAAATGTTTAGTACAGTACATTCGATTTACATTAAACTTCCACAACTTTTTCATACTTTAATTTTTTCAAGTGCATTTAATCGCTTGCCAAATCTGTTTCACCAATATACTGTTATTATGGAGAAAACTGATCCTAGACCAGCAAGAATCAGCAGAAGGCAGGGGACACGGCTTGCACACACGCTTCGCCTGTAAATCGTTTCTATTTTAGATCTGAAAAGATGTCGACTGCATCACATTGTGTATTACTCCAGTTTCAGACACTCATGTTTACTGGTGTGGTTTAGGTTCCTCAGGTCCTCAGTTTAACATGATCTTGTTGTTTTCAGTGAAACCAGAGCAGCATGAGCGAGATAGTGATCCAGGTGAGAGACCTGCATCACACACACACACACACACACACACACCTACAGCTGCAGTCATGGATGTCTGTGTTGTTGATTCTGTCCCTGCAGGTTTGACGGAGTCTTTGCTTGAGAATCCTGGGAAGTAAGTTTATATTAAAGTATTTGACCCTTTCAGCCTTTGCCAGTGAAGTCTCTCTATTTGTCCTTGTGATTCTCCTCCTTTTCATCCCTCTGTTTGTCTCTGATCAGACCGGCGGAGGAGACTCTGGGTGTGAGCGGCCTCAGTGACGTGAAGGACATCTTGTGTGAGTTAATCAGAGACGGGGCTTTATCTCGATCAGCGCTGGATCTGTCTCGATCAGGAACGCTTCACCTGAGCAGGTGAGATTCACAGTAATCCACTAACTAGGATGCTTAATCCTAATTCTACAATTTTGATAGTAGTTGTAGCATATATATCTTCCCCTGGAATTAAGGTGTAAGTTTCTTTCATCAAAAAACTGTTGTTGTTGAGTTTTTCATAAGCAGTTTTTACTCAGATGCAATGTTAATTTAGTAATTTAGTAGTTTTTATTAATATTTTTAATTATTTTTTATTTTTACTTTTAGCATTTTCTTTTTAGATTTAGTTAATATTTTATTTTTTTGTGTTTTTGCATGTTTTTAAATATGTATATATAGTTTTTATTCATTTTTATTATAGTTTTAGTTGGTAATTTTAGTACTTCAACTTAAACTAAACATAAATTTGAAATGTTGCCATTTACAACTAACTGAAATAATTAAAAAATATATTTTTATGTTTTATTTTATTATATATTTTTATTTTTTATTTTTTCATTAGTTTTGGTTGTCTAATACTTACCCTGTTTGGATAAAAGTGTCTGATTGACGGACATCTAAATGTAAATGATCTCTGTTATGATTGGCTAACATTTTAGTACTTAAACTAAACGTAAATTTGAAATGTTGCCTTTGCAGCTAACTGAAATAATTTTTTAAAAATATTTTTATATTTATATACTTTATATTTTGTTTTGTTTTATTTTATTTTTATTCCATTATTATTATTATTATTTTTTTTTCAGATAACAAAAATGTTTTGAATAGTTTAGTTGTCTAATACTTACCCTGTTTGGATAAAAGTGTCTGATTGACGAACATCTAAATGATCTGTTATGATTGGCTAACAGCAGCTCTGCTAAGTAGATTAGTGAGCGATGTGTGACATATTTACTGATGGATTTGACTGGTCTGTTTATTTGTGGTGGGCGGCAGGTCAGAGGTCAAGCCGAGCGGAGCCATGATGGAGGATGAGCGGAGGGATCTGAGGATGTGGATGAGGAGGAAGCAGAGAGAGCGACTGATGGAATACCGCAAACAGAGAGAAGAGAAGAGAGAGAGCGAGCGCAGACCCTTCATCTCTCCTCTTACACACGTGAGACGCTTCAGAACAAACGTTACTGATTGCACTGTCAAACTGTTTGTTTTTGATGATAACTATTCTCAGAATCAGTATTTCTTACAGTTTTTCTTTAGGGTTTCTTCATGCAAAGCCTTATTTCTGGTGGATTATGAACAATGTATTCTTTGCATATTGATGATATCATATATATATACTGAACACCGTTACTGACAATCCTCATTTTGGCTGCGTGAGATTCTCCAGCTTTGTTGTTGTTGAGCTGTTAAAGCTCCGCCCTCTTCTGGAAAGGGGGCAGGGAGCAGCAGCTCATTTGCATTTAAAGGGACACACACAAAAATGGCGTGTTTTTGCTCACACCCAAATAGGGGCAAATTTGACAAGCTATAATAAATGATCTGTGGGGTATTTTGAGCTGAAACTTCACAGACACATTCTGAGACACCAGAGACTGATATTACATCTTGTGAAAGAGGCATTATAGGTCCCCTTTAATGTTTTGAAGTCTGTAAGTAAAGCTTGAAGCTGTAGTTTTGCACAAAACTCTGATGATGACTTTTCTTGAATAATTCACCCCCGTTGCAGAATCCAACCTCTGTAGATCTGGCAACCAACAGGAAAAGCAAAGAAGAAAGAGACAGGTATGATTCTGTGTTTATGTGTGTTAAACTAACATTAGTTGTGTTCAAAATGACACAGTATACACTTACCGATTTTGTCATTGAACGTCGGAGTCTGATAGCTATTTATTCTACAAAATGGTGCACAAGTATGTAAATTGGGACGCACCTCTCCAGTGGTTTCCCACATGCTTCATATTATTCCATGTGCTCTCAGGATGGTTCTTCAGGAGCATCATGAACAGAGAGCTCGTGACGCCTGCAGTCTGATCACTGACCTGCTCACGACGCCGCTGAACCTTCCCACAAATCCCCACGAGACACTCAGGTCAGTGTTACTGTTCCTTCTGCAATTTGCTAAATGTGATGCCTCTTTACAGGAACGTTTTGGCAACTCTCTGTGTTTTTGATAACAGAGCCAATGTTTTGTTTGGAGAAGGAGCACAAATCACGCTTAATGTCCTGCTCTGTGTTTCAGGAGCAGAAGTCAATCCTCTGGGAAAAATAAGAGAATTCCGAAGAACCACGGCGGACCACACAGACGCTCGGCATCTTCTCTCGGAAAGACTGTTGTGCTTCAGAGGAAATCTGCTGCGAAAGACCACGGCTCATTGAGCGGGAGGCTCGGGCTGCACAGACCAGGTTCATATTGTATAATGTAATGATTTCATTTATTAATATTGATCGTGATCATTTGAAAATCGAGTATCGCTTCAATCCCACGTTTCACATTCAGCCAGCGATCTTCCGGGCGATCGGTTATCCCAGGTTACTCGCCGCGGGATGCTGTCCGACCTGAGAACCAGACAAGGGACGAAGACCGTTCATCAGAGTATGGAGTTTTTGAATGTGTTTTTGTAAAAATATCAGAATCAGCGTGAGATTGATTGATTGCTAAGTATGAGCAACAAGGTATTTGTCTTGGTGAAACTTCTAGTAAACAATATATATACTGTATATATGAGCCATTCTACAGAAAAAAAAACACATTTAAAAAGCATTTAAGTATTCAAATTTTAGATCTATAATCTACTGAATCCCAGAATAATATTTAAAATATCAGTAAGCTTAATATATAATATATATATTAAGCTTATATATATTTTTATATTATATAAAATCATCATTTATTGGGTACTTTCAATTAGGAGGTGTCTGTCCTGAACCCTAAACTTCAACTTGTGAAAATTATATTAAAATATTTTTTTTCCATTGTTGTTTTTAAAAATAAAAATAATTTTATTAAAAGTTATTTTATATTTTTAAAAAATTATTTTATATTTAAATCATGAAACTTTAATATTCATGTCACTACCGAAACAGTGTGTGTTTTACTCCATTGGCTGAGACTGATTTTAACACACACTACATTTTTGATCAGGAAATATATGTCCTTCCCTCTCATAGCCTCTCTTTCAGAGTAGATAGATCCATCATTCTGAGTTAAATGTGTTCAAAAGTCTGAAAATCTGTGTAGAACATTGAGGAACGTCACTAAAATTGTCATTACCGAAACAGTCACGACCGAAACGTGGTGAAGTTTCGGTTGTGACATCATTGTTTTTTTTGAGTGTTATTCGATAAAATTTAGTTTTTTTTTCTGTGTACAACTGTTCAGAACTGTGTTAGCTAACCATGTGCTCAAAAGTACACTTCCGAAACAGTCATGACTGAAACATGTCATAATTATTTTTGTAGTGAAAAAAAAAAAGGGAACACTATCATTTATTTGGGCGAAATAAACTAAATTTTAGTACAGTTATGCAAATCATTAGTATTTTAATATGTTTTAGTATGCGAGTTAAAATTGTGTAATGTGATGTGATCACTACCAACACATTACTCTCACTACCGAAACTGTGCCGTCACGACCGAAACATGGGATGTTTTGTCAAAAATAATAATAATAATAAAGATGTTATTATAGTGTTTGGTTCAATGTATATTCAAACTAATTAATCCTTCACTTTGACATCAGTATGATCAACTTTATGACTTTTACAGAGAAAGATTGGATTCAAAATACAAAATACAACAAAATACATCTCATTAATTACACTTGGAATATTGTTAAAATTGTAATTGTTATTGATTTACCTGTGAAAACTTTTTTAAAAAATAACAAAAAATATTTACAAGGTAGATGTAAACAAAATCTTAACAGGTCAATCTAACCCTTCTTGTTAAATTATTTATAATTGTGTTTCGGTAGTGACAAATTTGGGGAGAGGAAAAATATTCTAAAACTTTCTAAAAAATACAATATGAGAATTAACTGTACAGTTACTAGAAATGTGTACCTTGGATATTATACAATTTGCATACATACAAAATTTGTGGAAAAGAACTCTGACTTTGAACCAATTCTGTAGAATGACCCATATACAAACTAGACAAATAATGTATGTTCAACATAATCTATACACAGATATAATTATGCGAGGATATATGCAAATATACGACATTCATATATTCATGTTTGTTCTTCTGTAGGGATGAAAAATGGGCTTCACACGTCTACAGCAAAACAGAGAGCAGTGAAAGAGAACGATCAGACACATGTGGAGGACAGAGACACAGTCAGTCCAGAGGACGTCCACAGGATTCTTCTGTTGGAGGATCATGACATCAGACAGGTGAGAAGTTCACAAACACTAATGTGACTTACCAACCTAACAAAACCTAGTTAGTTTCCTCAGTAGGTGTCCTTTTAACCCTCTGGTTGTCTTCGGTCATTTTGATTTTTACTTCATTGGAATGGCACAAAACTTGCAGACTTGACAAAACTTACTATCTGAACACATAAAAAAAATTGTGGTCATAGGCTAATTAGAAAAGGCTAAATGGCTAAAAATGATGAAAATGAACGGGAAAATACGAAAATCAGAGCTATTTATTGGGGTAGAATCTACAAACCAGCCACAATGAAGTATTTTAAATGTATAAATAATACAGTATATTCAAGTGCAAAACATAATAAAAGTAATTATGTTTGAAAATACTAATATAAGCATGTTAATTCATGCTATCAACATGTTAAAACATGTTAATTCATGTTAACAAGGTACTAAAAAATGCCAATTCATGCTAGCAATGTGCTAAATCATGTTAGCAATGTGTTAAAACGTGCTAATTCATGTTAGCAAAATGTTAATTCATGCTAGCAATGTGTTAAAATGTTATCAATGTTAGTTCATGCAAGCAGTGTTAAATCATGTTAACAATGTGTTAAAACATGTTAGAAGCATGCTAATTCATGTTAGCAATGTGCTAAAAATGCTATTAGCATGCTAGTTAATGCTAGCAAAGCATTAAATCTTTAGCAATGTGTTAAAGCGTGCTAATCCATGTTAGCAAAATGTTAATTCATGCTAGCGATGTGCTAAAAATGCTATCAACATGCTAGTTCATGCTAGCAAAGCGTTAAATCGTTAGCAATGTGTTAAAACGTGTTAGTTCATGTTAGCAAAATGTTAATTCATACTAGCAATGTGTTAAAAAATGCTATCAACATGTTAGTTCATGTTAGCAAAGTGTCAAATCATGTTAACAATGTTAAAACATGCTAGTAGCATGTTAATTAATGTTAACAATATACTAAAACATGTCAATTCATGTTAGCAGCGTGTTAAAACATGTCAATTCATGTCAGCAAAGTGTTAATTCATGTTAGCAATGTGTTAAAAATTCTATCAACATGTTACTTCATGCTAGCAGAATGTTAAATTATGTTAGCAATGTGTTAAAACATGTTAATTTATGCAAGTAATGTATTAAAAACATGTTAGCAACTTGCTAATTCATGTCAGCAATGTGTTAAAACATCCTTACTCATGTTAGCAAAATGTTAATTCATTTTAGCAATGTGTTAAAAATGTTATCAACATGTTAATTAATCGTAGCAAGGTGTTAAATCATGTTAGCAATGTGCTAATTCATGTTAGCAATGTGCTAATTCATGCTAGCAATGTGTTAAAACATGCTAGTAACGTGCTAATTCATGCTAGGAACGTGTTAAAACATGCTATCAAAATGTTAAAACATGCTAATTTATGCTAGTAACATGCTAATCCTGCTAACAACCTACTAATTAATTCTAACAACATGCTAAAACATGTTAAAACATGCTAGTAAGATTTTTTTTTTTACTTTCTCTGAGTAAAATCTTCAAACTTCAAGCTGTTCAAAGTTATTTTAAACTTTCAGACCTGGCTTTGTCATCAAACTTTACTCATCTAGTTGTCTTCGGTCTGTTTTGACGGCAGAGTAAGGAAAACCAGAGGGTTACTCAATAATTTGTGTTGTCAGTATCTGTTCCTTGTTTGCATTTTATTTATTATTGTTTCCGTGTTTTGTAAATTTAATAAAAAATAATACCAGAGGGTTAAGGCAAGTATACAGTACATACTGCACAGGAAACATTACACTAGTATTGTGTTCTGAACAAACGCCTTCCTGCACAGAAGCTCATGTGATTCTTGTTTTCTCCAGGGCGATGAAGCGTTCACAGATCTGGATCTGGACGCTCTTTCTCAAAGCACCGGCAGCATTCTGAGCAAACTGGACTGGGCCGCCATCGAGAGGATCGTGGCGGAGGAGGAAGACGAGCAGCAGTGAAGGGATGTTTTCCAAAAAATCCTGCTGTTTTCACTCCAGATGTTGCGCAGCTGCAGCTGTTGACTGTGAATGATTGTGGTATTTGTGTTTTGACTGTTTAAGTAAGTTGTCGGCACAGATTTGTGCGGAATAAACAAGAGTCGCCCGCAGGTGCGTTGTTGGTTTGCTTCCACATCGATTAATTTCTGGACGTCTGACAGAACGCAGAGCTCTCCACAAACAATGAGATGAGCCTTCAAATGTCTTCAACATTTACTTTGTGTAGGTGTAATTGGTAACACTTTACAATAAGGTTTCATTTGTTACCATTAGTTAACATGAACTAATACTTTTACAACATTTATTAATCTCAGTCAATGTTAATTTCAGCGTTTACTAATACATTTTTAACGTTAGTTAATGCACTGTAACATGAACTAATAATGACGAATTGTATTTCTATTTACTAACATTAACGAATATTAATAAATGCTGTGCATTGCTCATTGTTAGTTCATGATAACTAATGTATTAAGTAATGCTAATGAATGAGATCTTACTGTAAGTGTTACAGTGTAATATAGTGTTGAATTTGTCTTTTCTAAGATTTGTTTATTTGACAATCCTTTAATAAAATAATGTGAAACTGAAGATCCCATTCATTAATTACATCCATATCATCAAATATGAGATCTGAGCAGAAATATTGTTGTGAGATTTAAAGAAGCACAATTTCTATGAAATAAAATTGTGTGCTAATTATTAGTGGCAAAACTTTACAATAAGGTTCCGTTTGTAAACTGCTTCATACTACAGTAACGTTAATAATCGCATCCATGAACATGAATTCTTCCCGAGTCCTATCCCAATTCTTTTCCACCGGCCATTGATGTGAAAACCACATGTCCCAAGATTCCGCGCTCAAACATGGCGTCATAAAGCGACACCTTTGTTTTGAATAGGCCTCTAGCGACCTCTAGCGGACAGAAAATATTACATATTGCACCTTTAAAGGGTTATTTCACCCAAAAATGAAAATTCTGTCATTTATTACTCACCCTCATGCTGTTCCACACCTGTAAGACCTTCGTTCATCTTCGGAACACAAATTAAGATATTTCTGTTGAAATCCGATGGCTCAATGAGGCCTGCATAGCCAGCAATCTCTCTCAAGATCCATTAATGTACTAAAAACATATTTAAATCAGTTCATGTGAGTACAGTGGTTCAATATTAATATTATAAAGCGACGAGAATATTTTTGGTGCGCCAAAAAAACAAAATAACGACTTGTATAGTGATGGCCGATTTCAAAACACTGCTTCAGGAAGATTCGGAGCGTTATGAATCAGCGTGTCGAATCATTTTTGGGTGAACTAACCCTTTAACTACCTTAGTTAATGAACTAATAATGAACAACACTTTATTAATCTTAGTTATTGTTAATCTAAACATTTACCAACACATTATTAAGATCAAAAGTTGTGTCTGTTATCATGTTACCTCGTTAGCTATTAATGAAAGCATTTCGTCTTCAGATTACTTGGCGTACAATCGCGTATTTATATTGTCATATAACAATGGATTTTGATATATTTTTTTATATTCCTATTTATTTATTTCTAGTCAAATTATTAATAATTATTCTGTATGAACAAATATTCAGTAAAAGCTTCAAGACAAATATTTCTCAGGTCAGGATGGACTTGTATTTATGAGGGACTTTTATTTTGACTTTCGGCGTCCCGGAAGTGTCTGATATTATTGACATGGCGGATCATAGCAGTGATGCTGGTAAGTTTTTGAGTTTTATTCGTCAGTCACAAAGTGTTTTTCTCGTGTAAGTGAGATGAATGTGTTAAAACTGTAGGACAGTGTTTTACTGAAAGCTGCGATGATTTAATGAAGTCAAAATCAGTCAGAGCAGCTGTTATAATAATCAGACTCCTGATGCACATGTGATTCTGAAGATTATTTAATAATAATTAAAATATACGAACATTTAGCCTTCGTTTCTGTGACCGCCGTATGAGTAAAAATACCCAAGATGTCTATAATACCATGTTGGTTGGACTTGTACCATGGTAGCACTATGGTATTCGTTAAAGTGCCCTGAATACACTATAATATACAATACAATAAACTAAACCCTCGATATACTGTATAAATGCTTTAATCATTCGCTATTATCAGCAGCACTTTTGTAAAGGTAGAAATTATTCTCTTATTTTCCCTTTATTATTATTATTATTATTATTTAATCATTTTTATATTATGACATTTTGCTTATCACCCATAAATTATTTATTGCTATAAAAAAATTCATACATAAACTTACTACCTATATTTTTAATAGAAAAGTATTGATATAAAATAATATATTTATTTTTTTAATTTTATGAATTTTTGCCACCACATTATTTATCATTCGAAATAAACAAATATACATTGTAGTTCTTTTAGTGAAGGTAATAATAGAAATTCTGTTATAATAATAGAAAATCTAAAATGAAAGTCATATTTTACCTATAGATTATAATTATTATTATTCACTTTTTATTTTATTACTTTTTTGCCTGCCACCCATTATTCATTCAAAATAAATCAATAAATATACACTATTACTATTAAAGGTAATAAAAATTTCTGCAAAATAGAAATAATAGACATTCTAAAATTTCCCTGTAGATTATTATTTTTAATTTATTTTATTTTAATAACTTTTGCCCACCACCCATACATTATTCATAATTTAAAATAAATAAATAAATACTGTAGTACTTTTTTAAAATAAAACTCAAATTATACCTTTTAGATAATCATTGTCATTTTTTTTAATTTTATTAATTTTTATACCTACCACCCATAAATTATTCATCATTCAAAATAAATCCATAAATAAATATACACTGTATTACTTTTTATAAAGGTAATAATAGAAATTCTGCAATTATATAAATTATAGATATTCTAAAATGAATCACTATTTTTCTCTGTAGATTATTATTTTTATTTTTATTTTTTTTAATAAATTTTGCCTACCGCCAATAAAATATTCATTGTTTAAAATAAATAAATAAATATTGTAGTGCTTTTTGTAAAGGTAATAATAGAAATTCTGCAATAAAATAAATAATAGACGTTCTAAAATGACACACAAACTTCCCCTATAGATTATTATTTATTTATTTATTTTTAATAACTTTTGCCCACCACCCATACATTATTCATCGTTTAAAATAAATAAATAAATACTGTAGTACTTTTTGTAAAATAAAACTCAAATTATACGTTTTAGATAATCATTATTATTTGTCATTTTTTAAATTTTATTAATTTTTTATACCTACCACCCATAAATTATTCATCATTCAAAATAAATCCATAAATAAATATACACTGTATTACTTTTTATAAAGGTAATAATAGAAATTCTGCAATTATATAAATTATAGACATTCTAAAATGAATCACTATTTTTCTCTGTAGATTATTATTTTTATTTTTATTTTTTTAATAAATTTTGCCTACCACCAATAAAATATTCATTGTTTAAAATAAATAAATAAATAAATAAATATTGTAGTGCTTTTTGTAAAGGTAATAATAGAAATTCTGCAATAAAATAAATAATAGACGTTCTAAAATGACACACAAACTTCCCCTATAGATTATCTATTTATTTATTTATTTATTTATTTTTAATAACTTTTGCCTACCACCCACACATTATTCATAGTTTAAAATAAATAAATAAATAAATAAATAAATACTGCAGTACATTTTTTTTATAAAGGTAATATAATAGAAATTATGTAATAATAGAAATTCTAAAAATCTCATTTATTATTATTAATTCATTAATAATAGATTATAATCTATTTTTTTTATTCATTTTTATTTTATGAATTTGTTCCTACCACCCATACATTTTTCATCATTCAAAATAAAACAAAAACACATGCAGATAATATGAATGCTTTGTTTGTGGTGTGACGTCAGGTGACTCCAGTAATGATGGAGACATCTCATCTGTCATGGGCTTCTCTGGTTTCGGTGAGTGTTTCTGATATATTCCACCGCACAGACGTCACAGAAGGAGTCACATGTTCAGTTGTAATAAGTCTCTCACTCTCAGGAAAGAAAGCTCGAACCTTTGACCTGGAGGCCATGTTTGAGCAGACGAGGCGGACGGCCATCGAGAGAAGTCAGCGTGCTTTAGGTCAGTCCGATTACTCTCTTCACGTGTGATTCAGTCTCAGTAGACGCCATTTCAACCTTGATCTTTCCTGTCACAGAAGAGCGGCAGAAACAGGAAGTTGAGGAGAGCAGCGTCTCTCGTCCCGTCAGCCACACAGAGAAACCGTCTACATCCACGTCAAGGTACGGTGACTATCTGATGAGGACGAGCAGCGGTCAGCGCTTCAGCTCACTCACTGAGTCTCTCCTGTGTTTGTGTGAACAGGAAACAGGAAGCTCACAGCAGCAGCAGCAGCAGTGACAGCGACTCTGATGTCATCGGCCCACCGCTGCCTCCTCAGAAGGAGGATGATGATGATGATGTTGTCGGACCACCGCTGCCGCCCGGATACAAGCGCAGCACTGCTGACAGCGACGACGACGACGATGATGATGATGAGGACGATGATGTGAGTTTGATTTTCATCTTTTTACTCCCATAAACATATTAAATGGTTAGTTTATATTATATTCTCTCCATCACGTCGTTCCAGACTTTCGTTCGTCTTCAAAACGCAAATGAAGATATTCGGAAAATATAAATATGAACCCTGTCGTTCTTTTGGTGAAGGAAATAATAGAAATTCTGTTGTAATCATAGATAATAATCGTTGTTTGAAGACAGTTCGATTGCACCCTATTACGTCATTTTCCGTCATTAAAATTGAATTGAAAATTGATTTTTTTTTTCCCGAACTCCTAGACGGTTTGTCCAATTTCACACGAAATGGAACCACATTATCTTCAGACCATGCCGGCAAAAAGTCATGGAATTCAAGTTGATTCATCAAACTGTTTTCAAATAACGCGCCAACGAATTTTATGTAGCGTTTGTGAAAATAGACGTAAAGCTGTATCTCCGCAACGCTTCATCATATTCAGACCAAACTTGGTACATGTCATCACAAGCATGACCTGAGGCTACATGTTGCGTTTCAGCACAGCGCCACCTACTGGTCCATAAATAGGAAAAATTGCGTTTTTTCCTTATAGCTTCTGAATGGTTTGCCCAAAACTGCTTATAACTTTGGATTTGCTTGACTTATTTGGATCATCTCTTTAGATTCCTGAATCCTTGCCGAATCCAATGATACCACACATGCTAGGTTTCGCCTTATGATTTGTGCAACAACTTTCGTGAATATCTTCGAATCCATTATTCCGATCGAGACGAAACCACCGTAGGAAAATTGGAAATGGCCAAATGTCAATTTTGATAGTAAGTGGCCAAAAAGTGTATTTAGTTTCAGACTTTCGTTCGTCTTCAAAACGCAAATGAAGATATTGGGAAAATATAAATATAAACCCTGTAGTTCTTTTGGTGAAGGAAATTCTGTTGTAATCATAGACAATAATCGTTGTTTGAAGACGATTCGATTGCACCCTATTACGTCATTTTCCGTCATTAAAATTTTTCCGCCATTTTGAATTTTTTTCTCCAAACTCCTAGACGGTTTGTCCAATTTCACACAAAATGGAACCACATCATCTTCAGACCATGCCAATTAAAAGTCGTGGAATTCAAGTTGATTCATCAAACTGTTTTCGAATAACCTGCAAACGAATTTTACATAGCGTTTGCGAAAATAGACGTAAGGCTGTATGTCCGCAACGCTTCATCATATTCAGACCAAACTTGGTACATGTCATCACAAGCATGACCTGAGGCTACATGCTGCGTTTCAGCACAGCGCCACCTACTGGTCCGGAGATAGGAAAAATGGCTTTTTTTTTTTTTTTTTTTTTTTTTTTTTTCTCCCTTTCTGAATGGTTTGCCCGAAACTGCTTATATCTTTGGGTTTGATTGACATATTTCAATGTGAGTCATCTCTTTAGATTCCTGAATCTTTGCCGAGTCCAACGATATTCGCCTTATGGTTTGTGCAACAACTTTCGTGAATATCTTCGAATCCATTATTCCGATCGAGACGAAACCACTGTAGGAAAATCGAAAATGGCCAAAATATGCATTTCGTTTCAGACTTTCGTTCATCTTTAAAACGCAAATGAAGATATTTGGAAAATATAAAAATGAACCCTGTAGTTCTTTTGGTGAAGGAAATAATAGAAATTCTGTCATAATCATAGAAAATAATCCTTGTTTCAAGACGATTCGTTTGCACCCTATTATCATTAAAATTTTTCCGCCATTTTGAAAAAAAAATTCTAAACTCCTCCTAGACGGTTTGTCTGATTTCACACAAAAATGGAACCACATTATCTTCAGACCATGCCGACAAAAAGTTATGGAATTCAAGTTGATTCATCAAACTGTTTTCGAATAATGCGCAAACGAATTTTACATAGCGTTTGTGAAAATAGACGTAAGGCTGTATGTCCGCAACGCTTCATCATATTCAGACCAAACTTGGTACATGTCATCACAAGCATGACCTGAGGCTACATGCTGCGTTTCAGCACAGCGCCACCTACTGGTCCATAAATAGGAAAAATTGCGTTTTTTCCTTATAGCTTCTGAACGATGGTTGTGGATGTGGTTGACTTATTTTCATGGGAGTCATCTTTTTAGATTCCTGAATCCTTGCCGAGTCCAACGATACCAAACATGCTAGGTTTTGCCGTATATCTTCGAATCCGTTAGTCTGATCGAGACGAAACCACCCTAGGAAAATTGGAAGTGGCCAAATGTCAAAATTTTGATAGTAAGTGGCAAAAAAATGCAAAGTCGAGTGTGGGTCATTTTTTATGTGCTCATAAATATAAATGTCTATAACTCCTAAGCAAAATTAGATATTTTCACCAAATTTGACACACTTATGTATGGAGGCACTCTGAGGATACGGTGGTGGGACTGCACCACTTGATGGCGCTATAATTGAACAAAACATGAAATTGGCTCCAAGTACAGTACAGTTGGTCTGATTGACTTCAAAATTGACATGCAGTGTCGTTGTCTCAGTATCATAGTCCATTATGACATTGTTGTACCTTGAAAAACATGGCCGTCATTTTGATTACATAATGACAAAAAAGATCCAAAGCTGTGACTGCAGTGGTTTTACATGGACTCGGTCGCTTTATTTGATTTATTTGATATAAACACTGATTGTTTCAATGCAGTGACTGAAATCTCTCACATTTCATTAAAAAGATCTGATGAATTACTATCTAATGTTTAACAGCATTTAAACGCAACTTGACATCAACTCCATTAACTTTCATTTATTTTAATCCTGGTCTTATGAACAGTTCATTATCAGTCCCTCTTATTTTTAAACCACATGCCATACAGAAATAAATCAATTTCCCGCTTTGTTTCATGTTGAGATTTGTCATATTATAGAAGTAAAATTGCTTTTTACCTTTTGAATTTTATATTTCAAGTGACATAAAACTTAGAATGAAACTTAGAAAAAACATAAAAATATAGAATGTATTGATAACTATTTAATGTATTTGGCCTAGAGCCAGTAGTGTACTATTTAAATGAGAGTTTCAGCCTAACCGTCGTCTCCATCATTATTTTGTCTGACAGGAGTGTGATGAGTGATAAATGATGACACACAGTGCAGTTTGTGTGTGTTTTTGTAATGTATCAGTGGCGCCACTAGAGGGCCACACTGCCATTATCATCCCTGGAAATATAAAAGACTGAAGACTGTGTGAAGTTTGTCTTTCATTTAAAGACGCTCTTACTGTCATCTGACCTCAGACGTCTCTATTGAGCTTGTGTTCAAGCTTTTCAAAGACATTTTCTTCTTTAGTTTGGATGAATCTCATGAAACCTCTGGAAAAAAGCATCTGGGTCATGTTTCATTTTAAAAATAAAAGAAAATATTACTATAAAATAAAATATGTTAAGACATTTTATCCCAAAATTCTCATTTGTTTAATGGGGAAAAAACAAAACAAATAAATAAATATATATATATATTTGTATTATATATTTTTTAATCAAATATATATATATTTGATTAAAAAAGATATAATACAAATGAGAAATGTGTGTGTGTGTATGTGTATATATATATATATATATATATATATATATATATATATATATATATATATATATATATATATATATATAATGTATACACACACACAAATTATTAAATATATATTATTTATGTTTATTTGTAAAAAATAAACATCATGGTAGTATTTGATGGTTCCTTTAATTTATGCTTATTTAAATAAACATATATGTAATTTTTATAATTAATGTTTTATAGTAATCTAATGAGAAAAATAACTACATACTATAATATAATATTAAATAAAAATTCCATTTTACATAAAGAAAGAAGCCTATTTTTTAAGAAATATGACCAAAATATACATTTTTGTAAAAAATAAACACTATATTTTTTGCCATTAATTTATGCTGATGAATAATTTATAATGAATATGTAATATTTATAATAACTAATGAAAATCTAATGAGAATAAAAAATAAAAACTAATATATAAATTGTAAAATATAAAATAAAAATATATTTTTTACATAGCGAAAATGAAGCCTATTTTTTGCGTTAATAATTAAGCTCATTTTATCTCATTCAATGCAAAAAAAATTAAATGATGAAAATAAATTATTAAAATATAGATATTATATAATATTTAAATTGTATTGTAACAATTTAACATTTTGATCATATTTGATGCACTGCCTTTTATATAATAAAAATGAAATATGACCTTTTCATGAGATTCAGCTTTTTCTTTTTTGCTTTCTCCCTAGCCGTTTTAGCCGTTCTCTCTCTCTCTCTCTCTCTCTCTCTCTCTCGGTCTGTTGTAAATGTCTTACTCTCTCTCTGACAGTGTGCAGACGCCCTCCTTTCCCAGGCCTGTGGCGTTTGAGGGCCGCATTGGGCCGTTTTGATAGATGGGTTCTGGTGTCGGGCCGCCCCGGTGATGTCTCTGTACTCGGCTAAATGTATCCCATCAGGCCCAGGTGTGCCTTGCGATTTCTGTATGAGCGTTAATCAGCCAACGCCACAAATCACACAGACCTGCATGCGTTTGATTCTGAGAATGATCCCGCTGTGAGCGCTGAACACCATATGATATTTTGGCAGTGTTTTCCTCTAAAAGAGAACCTTTCATCTGTCTTGAGCTGAATTAAAGCGGACCAAGTCTTGATTTTGTTTTTGGCCTTTAGAAGTTGCTGAAGATGTTTCTCTCTGTCTTTCTTTCTCTCTTTCTGTAACAGAATCCAGTGAAGAAGATACCGGACACTCATGAGATCACGCTTCAGCACGGCACTAAAACCGTAAGCGCACACGTTTGCTCTGGAACGCTTGTGTCTGGCTCACGCTCGGCCTGTAGTCGGGATTTGTGAGGATTATATGATCTGACTCAGAGTTAAAACTCATCCCAAAGTCAAGTCACATTTTATATAGTGCTTCATAGAATACAGATGTTTCAAAGCAGCTTCACAGAAATAAACAGGAAAATAAATGTTAATGTTGCAAAATTCATCAATTATGAAATGAATTTCAGCTGTAAAGCAGCTCTACAGAAGATAAGTGTCATTATTCTGTGTTCAAAGTTGATCCAGTTCAGTGTCAATGTTGCAAAGTTCATCAAGTACGACACAAACTTGATTAAGCTGTAATTCACAATTCAGTTCAAATTTAGTTCTTGTTTTTTGAATTAGTAAATATTACTAAATATTGTCCTTTTACCCCCCAAAAAACATCTGAGATTCAGTTCAGTTCAAGTTTTGTTCTCATTTGATCATCAGATCGATAATATTACTGAATATTAATTGTCTTTTAAACCCCAAAAAGGAACATCTAATGAAACTTAATTCAGTTCTGATTTTATTCGTCATTCAATTCAGTTCAAATTTTGTTCGTCACTCAGTTCAGTTCAAACATCTAAAGAAACTTAGTTTTGTTCTCTTCCAATAGTGTCAGTGCCGTCAGATTGATATTACTGAATATTAATTGTCTTTTAAACCCCCAAAAATAACATCTAATAAAACTCAATTCAGTTTAGATTTTGTTCACATTTAATTCAGTTCAAACATTTAATGAAACTCAGTTTTGTTCTCAGTTGATTGTGTCAGTGTTACCAAATCTATAATATTACTGAATATTTATTGTCTTTTAAACCCCCCAAAAAAAAAATTTAATGAAACTTAATTCAGTTCAAATTTTGTTCGTCACTCAATTCAGTTCAAACATCTAATGAAACTTAGTTTTGTTCTTATCCGAGTGTGTGTCATCAAATCAATCAATTATAAAAAAAAAATCAATTATAATACTGAATATTGATTTGCCTTTTAAACCCTAAAAAAGAACATCTAATGAAATTCAGTTCACTTCAAATTTTATTCATCATTCAGTTCAGTTAAAATTTTCTCATCTGATAGTGCCAGTGCAGTTGAATTAGTAAATATTACTAAATATTGTCTTTTTACCCCTTCCAAAAACAACATCTAATAAAACTTAATTCAGTTCAAATTGTATTTGTCACTCAATTCAGTTCAAACATCTAATGAAACTTTGTTTTTTTTTTCTGATAGTGTGAGTGCCGTCAAATTGATATTACTGAATACTAATTGTCTTTTAAACTCAAAAAAGAACATCTAATGAAACTTAATTCAGTTCTGATTTTGTTCGTCATTCAATTGTTCAAACATCTAATGAAACTCAGTTTTGTTCTCATTTGATCGTCAAATCGATAATATTATTGAATACTAATTGTCTTTTAAACCCAAAAAGGAACATCTAATGAAACTTAATTCAGTTCTGATTTTATTCGTCATTCAATTCAGTTCAAATTTTGTTTGTCACTCAATTCAGTTCAAACATCTAATAAAACTCAGTTTTGTTCTCATTTGATAGTGTCAGTGTTGCCAGTTGTCTTTTGCTAATTGTCTTTTAAACCCCAAAAAAACTAAATCTAATGAAACTTAATTCAGTTCAAATTTTGTTCGTCACTTAATTCAGTTCAAACATCTAATGAAACTTAGTTTTGTTCTTATACGAGTGTGAGTGTCATCAAATTAATTATAATACTGAATATTGATTTGCCTTTTAAACCCTAAAAAAGGCACATCTATTGAAACTCAGTTCACTTCAAATTTTATTTATCATTCAGTTCAGCTCAAATTTTGTTCTCATCTGATAGTGCCAGTGCAGTTGAATTAGTAAATATTACTAAATATTGTCTTTTTACCCCTTCCAAAAAGAACATCTAATGAAACTTAATTGAGTTCAAATTTTATTCGTCATTCAATTCAGTTCAAATTTTGTTTGTCACTCAATTCAGTTCAAACATCTAAAGAAACTTAGTTTTGTTCTCATCCAAAAGTGTCAGTGCCGTCAGATTGATAATATTACTGAATATTGTCTTTTAACCCCCCCCCCAAAAAAAATAAAATGAAACTTAATTCAGTTCAGATTTTGTTCATTTAATTCAGTTCAAATTTTGATCTCATCCTATAGTGTCAGTGCAGTTGAATTAGTAAATATTAAAAACATCTAATAAAACATCTAATGAAACAATTCAGTTTTTTCGTCGTTCAATTCAGTTCAAATTTTGTTTGTCACTGAATTCAGTTCAAACATTTAATAAAACTCAGTTTTGTTCTCATTTGATAGCGTCATTGTTGCCAAATCTATAATATTACTGAATATTAATTGTCTTTTAAACCCCAAAAAACAAAATCTAATGAAACTTAATTCAGTTCAAATTTTGTTCGTCACTCAATTCAGTTCAAACATCTAATGAAACTTAGTTTTGTTCTTATCCGAGTGTGTGTCATCAAATCAATTATAATACTGAATATTGATTTGCCTTTTAAACCCTAAAAAGGAACATCTAATGAAATTCAATTCACTTCAAATTTTATTTATCATTCAGTTCAGTTCCAATTTTTTTCTCATCTGATAGTGCCAGTGCAGTTGAATTAGTAAATATTACTAAATATTGTCTTTATACCTCTTCCAAAAAAACATCTAATGAAACTTAATTCAGTTCAAATTTTTTTCTTATCCGATAGTGTCAGTGCAGTTGAATTAGTAAATATTTAAAACGTCTAATGAAACTCAATTCAGTTCAAATTTTGTTCGTCATTCAATTCAGTTAGTTTTGTTCTCATCTGATGTTGTCAGTGCCGTCAATTTGATTGTACTACTGAATACTAATTGTCTTTTAAACCTTAAAAAGAGCGTCTGGTATCCCGTATCTGATGAATGTCTGATTGTACAGGTTTCAGCTTTGGCTTTGGATCCTTCCGGCGCTCGTCTGGTCACCGGCAGTTACGACTACGACGTGAAGTTCTGGGACTTCGCCGGGATGGACGGGGCGCTGCATGCCTTCCGATCCCTCCAGCCGTGCGAATGGTGAGTCCCGGTGCCGCGCCATCTGACACGCGTTCATCCCTGTCTCTCTCCTCGACCGCGAGTGCTTCCTGGGGTTTTGATGTGCGTTACACCTCATCCGTCTGGAATGAGCCCTCGTTCTCGAGTCAAATCAGCCTGGCCAGCTGATTGCACCCAGATGCCGTGTATTTTTGTTCTTGTCTTTTGTTTTTCCAAGAAATCCCGCTAAAAGTAGAAAACCCAATTGTCTCGAAATATTGGAAGCCAATTGGCTGAGCCCGAGTGCTCTTTCGTCTGTGCGATTCGTAAAACGCCACGCCACATTAACAAGTTCATCAACCCAGATATGGTGCCATCCCTTTACCAGCAGACACGGCCAGAGAAAACACATGTGGAGCCCATAAAGCCAGTGACCCGGAGAGGGTAACGGGAATTTAAACCGGCCCTCTGCCTCTAATGCCCATGTTTTCTTGTTTTCGAAGCTTCTCGGCTCTTTCATTGACTCCAGTTCTCATTTACAATCTCACACACACACACACACACGCTCACACACACACACACACACACATATATATATATATATATATATATATTGCATTTGACATTATTTTAATAATTAAGCACATATTTAAAACATTGTAAATTATTAAGTATTATATGAATATTTAATTATACATACATAAAATTAATATTTTAGCTGGTAAAAATTTTTTTTTTTATGGTCCACAGTCTATAATTTTATATGATTAAAGTGAAATCAGACATTTAAGGCCCGTTCATGACAGAACTATAACTAGAGCGATAAGCGCGCTGCAGTTTTGTTGTCTGTCACTTTAAATGCTCAAGCTCGTTAAAGCAGTGTGGATTCTGATTGGCTGTCAATTAACTGGAAAAAAATTGTTCTGGAAGTGATTCCAGTGATTGTCATTATCGTTACAGCTGCGGTTTGAACTTTATTGTTCTTATAGAATTAAAACTTTATTGTTATCGTTATAGTTATCGTCGGTGTGAACATTATAATGTAAAATTAAAAAAATGCTTTTTAATTTTTTAATAATTACTATATAAATGCTGTAATTTTTAATTGAAAGAATACATATTTTTTTATTAAAATAATTTAATTTGCAAAAATGTAATTAAAATTAATTTAAATTTATTATTTTATTAAATAATAAATACTTTTGAAACCTGACATGGAAGTCCTAATATTATAAGCTATCAGACCAATGCCTGTAATAAAAAAAGTCTGCATTTAGTGTAAACACTCAGAGTGTGTGTGTGTGTGTGTGTGTGTGTGTGTGTGTGTTTACAGTCATCAGATCAGATCGCTGCAGTACAGCGTCACCGGTGATGTCATTCTGGTGGTGGCGGGAAACTCTCAGGCCAAAGTTCTGGACCGCGACGGATTCCAGGTTCTTGAATGTGTCAAAGGAGATCAGTATATTGTGGACATGGCCAATACCAAGGTAACGACTAATGCTTTACATGTAACTTTAAAGGCATTTGCATATAGAAATTTCCAGGAAACCATATTATACA
Organism: Hypophthalmichthys molitrix; assembly: GCA_037950675.1. Lineage (NCBI taxonomy): Eukaryota > Metazoa > Chordata > Actinopteri > Cypriniformes > Xenocyprididae > Hypophthalmichthys > Hypophthalmichthys molitrix. The sequence goes on along the minus strand of CM075501.1, from coordinate 48,338,448 downwards.
TGCATATGCGTTTTTAATGGTTTTGGTTAAAGATAGCAGCTCTGATCAAACTCAATTGGCTTATTTAACCCAGAAGTTGGGCTGTTTTAACCCAGCGAATTGGCTTATTTAACCCAGAAGTTGGGCTGTTTTAACCCAGCGAATTGGCTTATTTAACCCAGAAGTTGGGCTGTTTTAACCCAGCGAATTGGGCTGTTTTAACCCAGCGAATTGGCTTATTTAACCCAGAAGTTGGGCTGTTTTAACCCAGCGAATTGGGCTGTTTTAACCCAGCGAATTGGCTTATTTAACCCAGAAGTTGGGCTGTTTTAACCCAGTGAATTGGGCTGTTTTAACCCAGCAGTTGGGCTGTTTTAACTCAGTGAATTGGCTTATTTAACCTAGCAGTTGGGCTGTTTTAACCCAGCGAATTGGGCTGTTTTAACCCAGCGAATTGGCTTATTTAACCCAGAAGTTGGGCTGTTTTAACCCAGCGAATTGGGCTGTTTTAACCCAGCGAATTGGGCTGCTTTAACCCAGCGAATTGGGCTGTTTTAACCCAGCGAATTGGGCTGCTTTAACCCAGCGAATTGGGCTGCTTTAACCCAGCGAATTGGGCTGCTTTAACCCAGCGAATTGGCTTATTTAACCCAGAAGTTGGGCTGTTTTAACCCAGCGAATTGGGCTGTTTTAACCCAGCGAATTGGCTTATTTAACCCAGAAGTTGGGCTGTTTTAACCCAGCGAATTTGCTTATTTAACCCAGAAGTTGGGCTGTTTTAACCCAGCGAATTGGGCTGTTTTAACCCAGCGAATTGGGCTGCTTTAACCCAGCGAATTGGGCTGCTTTAACCCAGCGAATTGGGCTGCTTTAACCCAGCGAATTGGGCTGCTTTAACCCTGCGAATTGGGCTGCTTTAACCCAGCGAATTGGGCTGCTTTAACCCAGCGAATTGGGCTGCTTTAACCCAGCGAATTGGGCTGCTTTAACCCAGCGAATTGGGCTGCTTTAACCCAGCGAATTGGGCTGCTTTAACCCAGAAGTTGGGCTGTTTTAACCCAGCAAATTGGCTTATTTAACCCAGAAGTTGGACTGTTTTAACCCAGCGAATTTGCTTATTTAACCCAGAAGTTGGGCTGTTTTAACCCAGTGAATTGGGCTGTTTTAACCCAGCAGTTGGGCTGTTTTAACTCAGTGAATTGGCTTATTTAACCCAGAAGTTGGGCTGTTTTAACCCAGCGAATTGGGCTGTTTTAACCCAGCGAATTGGGCTGTTTTAACCCAGCGAATTGGGCTGCTTTAACCCAGCGAATTGGGTTGTTTTAACCCAGCGTATTGGGCTGCTTTAACCCAGCGAATTGGGCTGCTTTAACCCAGCGAATTGGGCTGTTTTAACCCAGCGAATTGGGCTGTTTTAACCCAGCGAATTGGGCTGCTTTAACCCAGCGAATTGGGTTGTTTTAACCCAGCGTATTGGGCTGCTTTAACCCAGCGAATTGGGCTGCTTTAACCCAGCGAATTGGGCTGTTTTAACCCAGCGAATTGGGCTGCTTTAACCCAGCGAATTGGGCTGCTTTAACCCAGCGAATTGGGCTGCTTTAACCCAGCGAATTGGGCTGCTTTAACCCAGCGAATTGGGCTGCTTTAACCCAGCGAATTGGGCTGTTTTAACCCAGCGAATTGGGCTGTTTTAACCCAGCGAATTGGGCTGTTTTAACCCAGCGAATTGGGCTGCTTTAACCCAGCGTATTGGGCTGTTTTAACCCAGCGAATTGGGCTGCTTTAACCCAGCGAATTGGGCTGTTTTAACCCAGCGAATTGGGCTGCTTTAACCCAGCGAATTGGGCTGCTTTAACCCAGCGAATTGGGCTGCTTTAACCCAGCGAATTGGGCTGCTTTAACCCAGCGAATTGGGCTGCTTTAACCCAGCGAATTGGGCTGCTTTAACCCAGCGAATTGGGCTGCTTTAACCCAGCGAATTGGGCTGCTTTAACCCAGCGAATTTTCAATATACTTTGGATTCATTTTAAGCAAGTAATGCAGTAATTTTTAAACAATATTTGAGTTAATTAAAACTAACCAGCAGGTTGGTCAAACATTTAACCCAACCACTGGGTTAAAACAACCCAATTGCTGGGTTTGTCCATTTTCAACCCAACTTGGGTTGTTCTTAACCCAACATTTTTTAGAGTGAAGTATCTCAGTGATACTGAAGTAACCCTGGTTAGTTCAGTGTTCTTCAGTTCTCGTGGTGTTTGCTGCATCTGGTCGTTGTTTGTTGACTGGGATGTAATGAGGTGTAGATGAACTACATCAGAGAGACAAGCGGCCACTAAATATTGCACCTGGTCCTTTGCCCCGTCCCTCTGTGTCCGTGTGAGTTTGTGTGTGTAATGTGCGTTTAAAATGCGGCTCAGTGACGGTCGCGTCTCTAATGAAGTGTGTCGGCATGCCATAGTCACTGCGATGGGGCCGTTTTCACTCTCTTTGTTTGTAATTAGGTTTTCTCTCCTCTTCGGGTACTTGATGTACCCTATCGAGTGCATTTCAGCATCGAGAGTAAATATTGTTCTCTTCAATCATTGTCAGTGTCATGTTTTGCTGTTGAAAGATGCCAACTGGATGTCCATAACAGAAAAACTTGAATTGAGTTTGTTTTATTATCATAGCTATTACTTCCACATGTGAACACATTTACACCACAGCAGTAGTATATACTATTATAGTATTTATTAAAGTTCCTTTTATTTTTATATTCTCAAAGTTTTAAGTTTTAGTCGTTATTACAAGTTTTTTTAGTTTTTTTCCTCACAATCACGATGCAACCAAGTGCATTTATTTGATCAAAAATACAGTAAAAATAGTGAAATATTTTTACAATTTAAAATAACTGTTTTCTATGTGAATATATAGTAAAGTGTAATTTATTTCTGAATTTTCAGCATCATTACTCCAGTCTTCAGTGTCACATGATCCTTCAGAAATCATTCTAATATGATGATCTGCTGCTCAAGAAACATTTCTGTTTATTATGCTCGGTTAATGTCCTGCGCGCATCTCTGGGTTTGGAGTGTTTTTTAGGTGGACACACAGCGGTCAGTAGCTCCCAACAAACCATCTTTTGTCTCATATTTAGAGTCACTGAGATGATGCAGTTGGTTTGTGTGTCGTAACGTGTCCTTATAATAGATTTCTGGTGTCAAACAATACGACAATGGAGCCAAATATCTGCTCTGAGTTTGCGTTTTGTCCGATGAGGCCAGTGTGTCTTTGGGCGGCGTGAAGGTCAAATGAACAAAGACCGCAATCAGATATTCAGAACATACAGTGTTTATGATGCAGCAGATCTTTAATAATGCGCTTTAACCAATGCAGCATGTGCCCATCATCAATGACAATCACTGACCGCTTTATTTATTCTCTGAGAATGACTTTATAATTCTTTTCCTGGATTTTCATTTCCTATATTCAATTAGAAATATTGTCAGACAGAACAACATATTATTTATATTAGGCTGTGATATTATTATTATTATTATTATTATCAGTAGTAGTCGTGTTTAAGTCAATCATCAGTATTAATGTTGCTCATAGTTAGTGTTAGCGATCTGAACAAATGCCATTCACAATTTCTTCATATGATGTAAAAATTAATATTTCACCACATTCACACAACCTTGTTTTCAGAAGTGGTGAAAGTAAAAAAATTTTTTTTTTTTTTTTTTTTATGAATGATTAGACATGGATTAATCATCCATAAAAAGACCAGAAAAATAATTTTAAGATTTTTTTTTTCTGCTCATCATGGCTGTATTTATTTGATCAAAAATACAGTAAAAAATGTGAAATATTTTTACAATTTAAAACTGCTGTTTTCAATGTTAATATATTGTAAAATATAATTTATTCCTGAATTTTCAGCATCATTACTCCATTTCTGATTCTCATCAATGTCTAAAGTGAATTTATGTTACAAAAGATTTCAAATAAATGAACTTTCTATTAAAGAATCATGAAAAAGTATCAATTTCCACAAAAATATGAACTGTTTTCAACATTGATAATAATCATAAATGTTTCTTGAGCAGCAAATCATCATATTAGAATGATTTCTGAAGGATCATGTGACACTGAAGACTGGAGTAATGATGCTGAAAATTCAGAAATAAATTACACTTTACCATATATTCACATAGAAAACAGATATTTCAAAATATTTCACTATTTTTACTGTATTTTTGATCAAATAAATGGTGAGCAAAAGAGACCATATATATATATATATATATATATATATATATATATATATATATATATATATCTCAATATATATCTTTATTTGCTCATGTTGTCTATAAAATGTGATTTTAATGATTTATTGGATTTTTATCCAGATATTATTTTTCCATGTGTTTATTAAAATGATTGCTTAATTTGCACTTTGCCTCCCGCTTGACATCTCACAGTGCCGTCTCTCTCGTTCAGGGTCACACGGCGATGTTGAACGACGGCTGCTGGCATCCCAAGATCAAAGAGGAGTTTCTGACCTGCTCCAATGACGGGTGAGTTGAGCTAATTAGTTCGTTAAACTGCTGTCATGTTTATATCCAGCTACTTGAACAACAACACGTGTGGTTTAATTTAAAGACATTTGAAGGAAACTTGATCACATTCTTGTGTTTTGAGGTTTGTTTCCGCCACAGTAAAATGCCAAGCATTTGTGTTTGCTTACTTGAGGATGTTCATGGCCTTCCTGAAAACCATTGTTCTTGAGTTTTAGCACATAATCCCAGGGGATTGTGGGGTATTTCACTGGGATTGTTTTGAGTGATCCAAGTTTCATTTTAGTCACTGAAACTTTCCAAACAACATGGAGCCGATAGCGTGATTGTCTTAATCAAATTTAAAGTTTATATTTCTTCCTCATAACTGCACGTTAAACAAAACCAATATGTCCTTTTGATCACATTTTAATGCTTTTCTTTATTTAGAATAACATTTATGGCAGTCATTAAGAATTCAGGCAGTCATTTGTCAGGCTGGTCTTTTCAAGAATCACTTCATAAGAATCATTTGTTCTTGAGTCTTGAGTAAGTGAGTCTAATTTAGATTCAGTGAGTCATTTGTCAAACGTATTTTTTTTTTGTTGACCAAATTAAGAATCTGTTCATAAGAGCCATTTGTTCATAAAAATCTTTTTGCTCACAGTTCAATTTTGTTCTTGAATTAAATAGTTTTTATGGCAGTCATCCGGTCAGTCAGTGAATCTGATTCTGATTCAGGGAGTCATTTGTCAAAGTGTATTTGACCAATTCACTCGCTCTGTAAGAATAATTTATTCATAAAAATAAGTCTTTTTGATCATATTTCGTTGTTTTTCTCAAATTAAAATAGCAATTATGGCAGGCATCCAGTCAGTAAATGAGTCTTTAGATTCAGTGAGTCATTTGTCAAGCTGCTTTTTTTTTTTTTTTTTTTTTACCAAATTCAAGAATCTGTTCATAAGAGCCAATTGTTCATAAGAGTCAGTCTGTTCTGTTGGATCACATTTTATTGCTTTTATCAAATTAAATAGTGTTTATGGCAGTCATCCGGGCACTGAGTCTGATTCAGATTCAGGGAGTCATTTGTCAGACTGGTCTTTTCAAGAATCACTCTATAAGAATCATTTGTTCATAAGAATCTGTATTTTTGATTTTTTTTTTTTTTTTTTTCCCCTTCAATTATCCAGTCAGTAAATGAGTCCTGGTTCAGAGATTCAGTGAGTCATTTGTTTATAAGAATCGGTCTTTTTACTCACATTTAATGTTTTCCATTTATGGCAGTCATTATGCCATTCGTTAATAAAAATCTATCTTTTTGGTCACATTTTAATTTTGCTCTTGAATTAAATGGCATTTAAAGCTGTCATCCGGGCACTGAGTCGGATTCAGATTCAGGGAGTCATTTGTCAGACTGGTCTGTTCAAGAATCACTCCATAAAAATCATTTGTTCATAAGAATCTGTGTTTTTTTTTCCTTAAATTATCCAGTCAGTAAGTGTGTCCTGGTTCAGATTCAGAGATTCAGTGAATCATTCATTAGTCTGATTCAAACAATAGCTCTCTGTCTTTTTGACCAAATTAAGAATCTGTTAATAAGAGTTATTTGTTTATAAGAATCAGTCTTTTTAATCACATTTTAATGTTTTTCATTTATGGCAGTCATCCAGTCAGTGAGTCTGATTCAGATTCAGTGAGTCATTTGTCAAACTGTTTTTGACCAAATCAAGAATTGATCTGTAAGAATAATTATTTATTCATAAGAATCATTCTTTTTGATCACATTTCATTGTTTTTCTCAAATTAAAATAGCAATTATGGCAGGCATCCAGTCAGTAAACAAGTCTGATTCAGATTCAGGGAGTCATTTGTCAGACCAATTTGTTTTTGACTAATTCAAGAATTGCTCCATAAGAATAATTATTCATAAGAATCAGTCGTATTGATCGCATTTTAATGTATTTTTATTAAAATAGCATTTAAGGCAGTCAATCCAGTCACTAAGTGAGTCAAAGATCCGTTCATAAGAATCAGTCTATGCTGTTTATACTCTGTTTCTCACATCTCAACACCTCAAGTAGAATATAATTTGTTTTGTCACGACGCTGCAGTAAATGCTGCTATATTCAGCCAAATGCATTTCTAGCAGTGTTTTCCAGTCAGATGTTTCAGTGTTCACAGCCTCCAAACTACAGGCCTGTGAAACTTTATATGCGTATAAACCTTTGTACTGCGTCAAATTATGCCCTCATTGTGTTCCCCTATAAAAGCGCGCTGGTTTTACTGCGTGAACGTCGCCGGTGAGTCGTTTGAGTCGTGTTCACCGGACGCACAGATGTGGCTCTGTTTTATTCACTTGTAATATAGATTCTGGAAGTCTTCCCTTGGCACGTTTCAGCGCATGTCGCAGGCGGTTTCAGAGGAGGAAACCATTTAGGCTGGGAACAGCTGCAGATGTGAGCCGTTATATCAGCAGCACGGGAGCGGGGGCCACATGTGATCGGCTCGGGTCACGCTGAGTTCTAGATCGACTTCAGCGTTCTGGACGGCACTTTGGTGCGATTATCATGGGTCACTGTAGATTAAACTGACAGGCCAGCGAGAATGTACGACATGAGCGCTTCCTCTCATGGCCGTCGGTTCAGGGCTCAAGGGACAGACGAACCTTGAGTTTGACCTCTTGTTGAAACTGAAACGATGCTATCATAACCTTTTTAATATTATTTTATCATACTTACAAATAGGGCTGACCCCTAATATTCGACTAGTCGTTAGTAGACTAGTCGACAAAATATTATTAGTTGGTTAGTTGCAGACAAAAAAACAACCTTGTGGCAAAGTCACGCAGTCCATTAGGGACAGATCGTTAACGACGGGTCCTTGTGGTAATTACAGTATGTCGGGCAGGAAATCCAAACGTTCACCAATCATCCACTGACTTCAGATATGGCTTATCATTTGAAACATGTAAGCAGTAACAACTTTACAACTTTAACAACTTTACATGGTTGCATGCTGGGTTAAAAACAACCCAAGTTGGGTTAAATATGGACAAACCCAGCATTTGGGTTGTTTAGACCCAGCAGTTGGGTTGTTTTAACCCCGCAAATTGGCTGTTTTAACTCAACGAATCGGTTGTTTTAACCAGTGATTGGGCTGTTTTCATCCAGCGGGTTGGGCTGTTTTAATCCCACAAATTGGGCTGTTTTAACCCAGCAGGTTGGGCTGTTACAGCCCGTGAATTGGGTTGTTTTAACTCAACAAATAGTTTTTTTTTTTTTTTTTTTACCCAGCGGATTGGGTTGTTTTATGGATTTGGGTTGTTTTAACCCAGCTGGTTGGGCTGTTTCAGCCCGTGAATTGGGTTGTTTTAACCCAGCTGGTTGGGCTGTTTTAACCCCGCGAATTGGGTTGTTTTAACTCAGCTGGTTGGGCTGTTTTAACCCTGCAAATTGTTTTTTTTTAACCCAGCGGATTGGGTTGTTTTAACCCAGCTGGTTGGGCTGTTTTAACCCCGTGAATTGGGTTTTTTTTACCCAGCGGTTGGGCTGTTTTCACCCCGTGAATTAGGTTGTTTTAACTCAACAAATTGTTTTTTTTTTTTTAACCCAGCGAATTGGGCTGTTTTAACCCAGCTGGTTGGGCTGTTTTAACCCAGCTGGTTGGGCTGTTTTAACCCAGCTGGTTGGGCTGTTTTAACCCAGCTGGTTGGGCTGTTTTAACCCTGTGAATTGGGGTTTTTTTCACACAGCGGTTGGGCTGTTTTCACCCCGTGAATTAGGTTGTTTTAACTCAACAAATTGTTTTGTTTTTTAACCCAGCGGATTGGGTTGTTTTACGGATTTGGGTTGTTTTAACCCAGCTGGTTGGGCTGTTTTAACCCCGCGAATTGGGCTGTTTTTACCCAGCTTGTTGGGTTGTTTTAACCCAGCGAATTGGGCTGTTTTAACTCAACAAATTGTTTTTTTTTTTAACCCAGCTGGTTGGGTTGTTTTCACCCCGTGAATTAGGTTGTTTTAACTCAACAAATTGTTTTTTTTTTTTTTAACCCAGCGAATTGGGCTGTTTTAACCCAGCTGATTGGGCTGTTTTAACCCAGCTGATTGGGCTGTTTTAACCCAGCTGATTGGGCTGTTTTAACCCAGCTGGTTGGGCTGTTTTAACCCTGTGAATTGGGGTTTTTTCACCCAGCGGTTGGGCTGTTTTCACCCCGTGAATTAGGTTGTTTTAACTCAACAAATTGTTTTTTTTTTTAACCCAGCGGATTGGGTTGTTTTACGGATTTGGGTTGTTTTAACCCAGCTGGTTGGGCTGTTTTAACCCCGCGAATTGGGCTGTTTTTACCCAGCTGGTTGGGTTGTTTTAACCCAGCGAATTGGGCTGTTTTAACTCAACAAATTGTTTTTTTGTTTTTAACCCAGCGGTTGGGCTGTTTTGGGTTGAATATATTGTAAACTGTAATTTATTCCTGTGATCAAAGCTGAATTTTCAGCATCATTACTCCAGTCTTCAGTGTCACATGATCCTTCAGAAATCATTCTAATATGATGATTTGCTGCTCAAGAAACATTTATGATTATTATCAATGTTGAATTATACAATTATATTGAGTATATAATTTCTTTCAACTGACCCCAAACAGTAGTGTATGTCCAATACCAAAAAAAAAAAAAAAAGAAGAAAAAAAGTTACACTTGTAAAAATACGTCTTGAGCTGATCTGAACATAATAATGTGTCTGATGTGAGCGGCACAGAATAAATGTGCTTCGGTGAGACGGATTGTCTGGTACGGCGTGATTTCATGCGTCATTTCTGACGTGACCTGTTCCTTTAATGTGGTCTGGTGTGAGCTAAATAGATCTCTCTTTTCTTGTGTTTGCAGATAGGGAATCTGCCATAAGTAGAGCTCGTTTCAGCACACATTGATCGCTCACAGCGCGCAGCTTTGAGTGCTGATAATAGCGCAGATCACCCGGTAAAGATCTGCCTATTTCATCTGACCACCTGGTACCTCCTATTGTAAGCCAGAACTTCTATAGTGTCTTATTCTGCACAAAAAGTGTCCCTTCAAGATCGCACAAAGCATGTAGTTTGCTGTAGATCTAAATGTTCGGCTAGTAAAGTGATTTGATTTGGTGGTTTGCGAGTAAAAACACTTGTTTATCAGCAACACAGGGGCTTTAATAGACATCATGAGTCAGAAAACTATATATTTCATTAACTGAGACTGTGTTCTCATGACCTCACATGTAAATTAACCAAAAGTGACAGAAAGTAACATTTAGAATATTACAAAAGATTCTATTTCTTGAGCAGCAGATCATCATATTAGAATGATTTCTGAAGGATCATGTGACACTGAAGACTGGAGTAATGATGCTGAAAATTCAGCTTTGATCACAGGAATAAATTATATTTTACTATATATTCACATGGAAAAGAGTTATTTTAAATAGCAAAAATATTTCACAATTTTTACTGTATTTTTGATCAAATAAATGCACTTGGTTGCATCGTGATTGTGAGGAAAAAAGACTAACTCGCAATTCCGACTTTATAACTCGCAATTCCGGCTTTATAACTCGCAATTCCGACTTTATAACTTGCAATTCCGACTTTATAACTCGCAATTCCGACTTTATAACTCGCAATTCCGGCTTTATAACTCGCAATTATGACTTTATAACTTGCAATTCCGACTTTATAACTTGCAATTCTGACTTTATCATTCGCAATCGCAATACTGACTTTATATCTCGCAATTCTGAGAAATTACCACTTTTATTTTTTATTTATTGGCGGAAACAAGCTTCCATAATTTCATGCATCCTTGCTAAATAAAAGTTAAATCTTACTGACCGCAAACTTTTGAACAATATTGTATAAATATGATTCATAAATTACAATTTAAATATTTTTAAACCTTACTATTTCTCAATTTGAAATGTTCCATGAGCTTAATTGTCTTTAGGCAAAATATAATTAAGATCTGCACAATGAAAACGTTTGAAAGTTTACGTTCCATTAGTCCATATTCTCATCTTACAGTTTACTGGTGTCAGATGATGAATAGCGATGACCTCTGTGTGACCTCTCCACTGCATTGTTCTTTTCCCCGTAACGCCTGAAAATCCTCCGGAGGACCGTTGTGCTAGAGGCCGAATGCCGCAGATTCCCATCATGCCATGCTGGAGTAAGAGCAGGTTTCTGGCTCCAGACTAAAAGCTCGCAGTAACTCCGGCTCTGGAGATCTGCCACCTGTTTCAGCTACTATTCACTCACACTGAAAATTCTCCATCATGTTATTGCTATAATATTTTTGTTTCTGGTAAAGAATAAACACTGCGGGTCGTTATACGGAGCTGTAATGGCGGGATGGATCAGTTTTAATAAGTGTGTATGATTTTGTGGCAGCGATGTGTGTACGAGTAGTAATAAAATTTATATTTGTTTTAAGAGGTGATGGTGAAAAGTGGCCGATTTCTGTCTCATCCGTGGCGAAAACCCAGAGACCATCATAGCAGACGTTCAGAAGGACTTTATTTATAAATGTTTTTAACATTTTTGAGATATTAATTTCGCAGAGCTGCACAACAGAGTGTATTTTTAGAAGTGCCCTCATTTGTTTCAGCCGTTGTCCTGAAGAAGGATTAGGAAAAATCCCATATGTTGGGGATCTTTCCTAAATTGCTGGTCTTATCTGAGTTAATGAACCTCCGGGGCTTTGGCCAAACGTCTCTGATAATGCAAGACATATTAGGCTTTTAAAACGGATCTTTTCTGTGATTAGATAATATGTCCTCACTGCTCACCAGTGACATCATCATCTTCGCTCATTAGTTCAATTTTTTTTTTTTTTTTTAAATCTGACAGTAATTGTCTTGAAATGTATTGTTGACGACAGTGAATTTATTAAAAATGATGTTGAATTTAGAGATGAAAATTTATGGTGCTAAAAAAGGCTAAAACTCTAAATTCATCCTGATTAAAGCACCACTGCTAAAAAGAAAAATGTATAAATTTTTTTTATTAATTATTTTATTTATTTATGCATTTTATTTTATTTATAAATTTCACATCTTTATTGATTGAAATCTCTTGTTTGTTTATTTATAATTAAATTATGAACAATAAATATAATTTTTCTATAATATTATATATAATATTATAAAATATAATATAACATAACATTTTATATATATGTAAAAAAAATTACAAACTATTTTTACACAAACTTCTACAACTTCTAAAAATATTGTTTTTTATTTATGAATTTTGTATTCATAAATTTCACATCTTTATTGATTAATCTTTATTGCATTATTTATAATGATTTTATTTATGCACTTTATTCATATTATTTCTTTTTTATAAATTTTACATCTTTATTGATTAAAATCTCGTTTATTTATTTATTTATTTATAAAATTAATTTATAAACTATAAATATAACATTTATTATAATATATATAATAAAATATAATATAACGTTTTATATATATTCAAAAAATGACAAACATTTTTTTTTAGCATACTGTAGCTGCACTTGAAAGAAAAATGTGTTTTTTATTTTTTTTAATAAATTTCACATCTTTACTGATTAAAATCTTTATTTATTTATTTATTCATAATTTTATTTATGCATTTTATTGATTTTTGAATTTTTATTTATAAATTTGATTAAAAAATAAAAAATGAGAAAAAAAATGAGACATATGAAACTATTTTTAAGCATACTGTAGCTGCACTTCTAAAAAATATTAAAGTGTAACACTTTAGTGTCCAATTCTCACTATTAACTAGTTGCTTATTAGCATGCACATTACTAGGATATTGGCTGTTTATTAGTTCTTATAACGCTGGGTAAGTTACTCTTAAAAAGTAACTCACCCATTTTCTGATAAGAAACGTCCTAATATGTGTCCTTCCTGAGCCGAACTCAGTCTGTAAACCGTTAACTCTGTTTTTATGGTAAAGGGGTGTTCGTTTGACATCCGTGTGGCCCGTGAACAAGTCGGGGCATTGAATGGGATATGCATCAGGTTCACCTACAGTCCAGTGCATTCCCCTTCACAGAGGAAGTCTTCCATGTCTCCGTCACAAACGTACGTGCCATTCAGTGCACTTGAATGTGCCCCTGTTGTCCACCGAAGATTCAGAAACAATGATCAGCGTGAGGGCATTTAATTGCTCCGAGCCTTTAAAAGCTCATTAAGAGTCTCGGCTCAGATGGAACGGGACGCCGATACAGATGAATAACGTCCCGTCGGCCCACCCAGCTTCATTTGTTGATTCCACCTATGAAATGCTCTCGGCCCCTGAAATAAAACAAGACAAGCTCTTCATAATCAGTGATGTGTGAGGCTCTTGGGGCCTCACGACTTTCTTTTAATTCTGCCCTTTTTTCCCCATCTATCTGGGGAAGTTTTCAGTTTCTAATGGAACACAATCCCGCAGGAGGATCCCATCTGATTGGACCCGCGTGAGGTGAAGAGGCCCCATGAGGAGCGTTAGGGGCCGTTTGGACGTGTTTCTGCTTTCTGTCTGAGATGTTTTTCAATTGTTAGTCTACGTCAGGGATTCCCATACTTTTTTGTCAGCCGAACCCTTTAGATGTAAAATACTGAAGTTTCCACTGAGATTTTAAGTCATAATTTGAATAATTTAACAACACATTCACATGCTCATGGTTTTATTTTCACTTTGTAATGGACTTTAAAGGATTAGTTCACTAATTTCCTGATAATTTCCTCACCCCCATGTCATCCAAGATGTTTATGCTTTCTTTCTTCAGTCGAAAAGAAATGAAGGTTTTTGAGGAAAACACTCCAGGATTTTTCTCCATATAGTGGACTTCACTGGGGTTCAACGGGTTGAAGGTCCAAATGTCAGTTTCAGTGCAGCTTCAAAGAGCTCTACATGATCCCAGACGAGGAATAAGAGTCTTATCTAGAGAAACCATCGCTCATTTTCATAAAATTTTCATAAAAATTTATATGCTCATCAAATGCTCATCTTGTACTAGCTCTGCGATGTGCCACGCATTACGTAATCACGTTGTGAAGGTTCATTTCTCTAGTGAACTAACATGCTGTGGACATGAACCCTCTGGGGTCTGAGGATTTTTGGGGCCCTGGAGAAGTTTTGACACGCCCTGACATTTGTGCTTTTTTCAGTTGTTCATAAACATATTAATGGAAAAGGTGTCATTAAACTGTATTCAGCACAAACTAGGCTACCATAATATGTGAGGAACATGTATGTACATGTTTGTGTTTTTGAAGGAATAACGTTTATGCGTGGTTATTGAAAAAACAAAAAAAATTAAGTCACTGAAATAAGGCCAAAAAATAAATACAAAATTTGTGTTCACAAGACTTCTGGGTATTGGAGGTTGTAGACTAGAGTTTTTGCTTTAAAATGATGTCAAAATTATCCTGCCTACTCGTTCACATAAAACAATATATTGATTTAAATTGTGTAAGACACTTTTTGTCAAGAAACACAGTATGCATGGAGACGTGAATCTTCATGAATAATGCTGTGATTCACACCTGAAAAGACAAAGACCCGCATAATGACCTGCTTAATGACCCGCATAATGAGCCCTTTCAGTCAGGTGGGCTATGTGAAAAAACCCACTGTGATCATGCTGATAACAGTATTAACGTCCACTCTTGACAAAAAATGATTTTTGTGATCTCACGCATGCACGTATTATTGCACATCATGTGAAGAAAATTGTGTATAGGCCTATTTTAAATTACAGTACCAGTAAAAATATTGGACGCATTACTATTATAATATATTACTATTATAATATACTATTATAAAAAGTTTTTAAAAGAAGTCTCAAACCAAATAATGGTTTTCTATTTTAATATACTTTAAAATATAATGTATTTCTGTGATGCAAAGCGTCTGAACATTCATGTTACCTCTATGGCATTTCATATAGGCTATTATATTTGTTATATTATATAGCCTAAATGTTAAAGTGCAGTTGACAAACTATACATCATTAAAAAGATCTAAGACTCAAGCTTTACATTTTGACCTCTGTTTTACCCTTATAGTGACCGTAATTTGTTAATAGCCTATGCATCAGGAGTTATGAATATGAAACAGAGTTGTTACCTTTGACAAAACAACATCCATCAGGGCTTTTAGCTTAAAAGCGTGTACATTTGGAGAAATATTGATGGATTCTCATATGTTTATGTCAATTTTCTATACAGAGGAGTAACATTTATTCAGTATTTATTGTCATCACTATGAGTGCTGGATACTGTGTTTTCAATTCATACTTGCAGCCGGAGGGCGCTATGTGCACATTTAGTCCACAAATGTCTCATTAGAAGAACAGGCATACCATGTGACATTCCAGGAACTAACAGAGGCGTCCATAGATCGCTATAACCATGGCTATAACATGCAGATAGACACTTTTGAAGATAATAAATACACGATTGTGACGATGTATACATGTATTGCCTCAGAATTTGCTTCTGAATAGCGCTCGCTCTGTGGGCGTGGCCGCATTAGTGGATAATGAGCTGAATCACGTACTTCTGACATGGTTCTGTTTTCATTCAGATTACATAAACAGAGAATATTTGTTTTTGATTTGACTTACACGATTTAAAACCTGACATTTCAATGTTTCTTTAGACATGAGTCTATTTTTTTTGTGATTAGTATTCACTAAGTTACACTTCATTTTCTGAGAACTATCAGATTGGACTTCGTTCAGAGGGAGACGACTGATCACGCATCATGTTAGTTTTCTTTATTTTGCAAAAAGCACAACATTTTGTTTTTACTCTGAGTGTACACAAATAAAAGAAGATATTCCACAGATTAAAATGGAGTATAACTCTTAATTTTAGGTGCAAAATTGACAGAGTATTTTGAGTCTCTTTCATACTGATAAGAAAAAAAGCAAGGTGGTATCACCAGCGCGACCGCCGCCTCGAGGGGGTTAAATGATTTGCCTGAGGTAAATGTAATGCTACGTGAGATATTATTCTCAAGCTGTTTTTCCGCGGTTGATTTCCAAGGAATAAGGATCTTATCTAGCGAAACGATCGGCCATTTTCTAAAAAAAAATAAAATTTCAAACTTTTTAACCCCAAATGCTCGTCTTGCACTGCACTGTGATGCGCCACGCATTAAGTAATCATGTTGGAAAGGTCACACGTGACGTAGACGGAAGTACCGCGGTAGGGTGAAAACCTCCATCTCATTTTCTCCAACATCAAAAACTTCCAACATCGTTGTTTTACCTTTTTTTTTTTTTTTTTTTTTTTTTTTGTAAAGGTTGTTTGACTTAATCTTTGAATGTTCGATTTGTAAACTGGAACGGTATTTCCGCCTACATCACATGTGACCTTTCCAACATGATTACGTAATGCGTGGCGCATCACAGCAGTGCAAGATGAGCATTTGTGGTTAAAAAGTATGAATTTTTTTTTTTTTTTTTTTTTTTTTAGAAAATGGCAGATGTTTTCTCTAGATAAGACTCTTATTCCTCGTCTGGGATCATGTAGAGCTCTTTGAAGCTGCACTGAAACTGACATTTGGACCTTCAACCCGTTGAACCCCAGTGAAGTCCACTATATGGAGAAAAATCCTGGAATGTTTTCCTCAAAAACCTTCATTTCTTTTTTCGACTGACGAAAGAAAGACAAACATCTTGGATGACATGGAGGTGAGTAAATTATCAGGAAATTTTAATTCGGAAGTGAACTCTTTTTAGTCGTGATACGCTGCGTTCCAATATGCCTACTTCCGAGTAGAGTAGTATGTCCGAATCCATAGTATTCAT
This sequence comes from Hypophthalmichthys molitrix, assembly GCA_037950675.1. Taxonomy (NCBI): domain Eukaryota; kingdom Metazoa; phylum Chordata; class Actinopteri; order Cypriniformes; family Xenocyprididae; genus Hypophthalmichthys; species Hypophthalmichthys molitrix. The sequence goes on along the minus strand of CM075501.1, from coordinate 48,322,100 downwards.
GAAACAGTAGGCGAAAAGTATCTGGATGACCTACTACTTCCGGTGAGATTCTGAAGTGCATAGTCAGACAGCGTGTGAATACTAAATTTAGCTCTCTTTTATGTCGTCTTGCACTTGAACGGACAAATTCACACAAAATTATGTCAAAAACTGAAGAATATCCTAATAAACATAGTCAGTTTCGTCTTAACTGAACGTGAACAGTTTAGAAAGTAAACGCATGTGTATCAGTATATTGGATCAGTGCATTCACTCTTAAAGTGACAGCAGCCTAATATTTCTGCTACTGTCTGTGTTTTTAATGTTAATCAAACAACAAAAGACAGAGCAATAATTCACTGCTCTTGACTGAATAACTTTTGTAACGTTAATAAGGATTAATCTATGTTTAATTTATACAGTGAATACCATGCATACTATATTTACATTTATAGTAGTTTTATGTGGTATCGAAATTTGAATAGAGAATTGTGAATTTTCATTGGTATCAACTGCTTGGTTTTGCAAAAACAGTTAGCCGGTAAAAAAATATTTAAGTCACCAACCATTGGCAGGTTAGTTAGTTTTAGGCATCTTTGGTGTGTTTTGGTGTTTAATTCTACTTCTGGCGTCATGAGTGTCGTTTGATGACGTTGTGTCAAGTTGCTCAACCGTTGCTCCGACAAGATCCTAAAACGCATTTACATTCGTCTGGGATTGAGATGTGCAAACGTATATTTTCAAACTTGACTCGTCAAGTGGGTTTTCTGAACAATTAGTTGACTATAAGATACGCTTTTAGGGATCTATGGATACTCAACAAATAAATAGACGACAATTTTTATTGCATATAACAGGAGTATTTGCAGACCATTTAAAATGTATTTATTTATGTGCTTGTATGTTTTATATAGTTTTATTTTTTTATTTTTTAGACGTTCTTATTTTTTATACGATATTTACCTTGTATATAAAATGAAAGAAATCGCTTAATTTTTAACTTTCTTAAAAACAATTTAAATGATTTTTTTATTTTATTTTATTTTATTTTATTTTATTTTATTTTATTTTATTATTTTATTTTATTTTATTTTATTTTATTTTATTTTATTTTATTTTATTTTGCAAGACATGGAATAGAAACAAGACACTGAAACAAAAAAATTGTCTAATTGGTTAGAAGATGGTAATTTACCATCCTGTCCCATCCCTAACTGGGATTGTATGAATCCATATTTGAACGGCAAGGTAAGCGAAATGTGCGTCACTTTTGTCTACAATGCCTGTTCATATATAAATGATTTGTTATTCAGGGAAGCAGGATCATAAACCACAGTCAGTGCTAATTGCAGTCAACAGTGTTAATGCTTCAAACTCACCGCACGTCATCGGAAAATATTTCCTGGGCTGTTTACCTCTCATGTTCGGATGCATCCGTACTGGGATGCCTTTGCAACGATAGCCATGAGTTACCATGACGACCTGATTTCTTTATGCCACATGAGCGCGGATGTCATGATCTGGAATATGGTTTCTGTGTAAACATGACAGAGGAGGCAGGTGCTGTGTTTATTATAAATGATTTATCCGCACACATCTTGAATCAGAATAACTTCCCCTCCCTCTTGCGGCGACATCTCTTCTCAACCACATGAGATCCACCAATAGCAAACCACAATCAATTCCTCACGGACAAAATCAAGCCCCGCCCCTCATTTGTTCTTGTTTGCAAAGCAGTTTCACTGACCCGTCAGCCGTACAACCATCAAAGAGCTGCTTTTATCTGACATTCGCCACCTTTAATGATGTATTTCAGTTAGTGTTGGACACCAGTTGGACACTATTCCCATTATTATCCATGAGGACCTTGATAGTTTTGTTCAATTAAAGATTATATAGTTATTTCGCCTGATATATCTCCTGATCGGCTGCACGAAGCATCCATAATTCATTAAGAAGCACATGTGATCAGCATCCGGTGGACTAGCCAGTCCAGACAAGTTGTTTTTTGTTCTGTACGTCGAGCACTGTGATGTTAATCTGGTGTCTTTTCTCGTACATGAGCTGCTCTTTGTCATGTGATGAGTTTCCCGTCCTCAGACAGACAGACGGGCGGTTTTGTCTGACATTTGTTTGGCCGTCTTTCTCCTCTCTTGTCTAAACACGGTGAGCGTGTCTCTGCTGGAATCCACCATTGAGGCCATCTCTGTGTTTATGCGCGTCTCTGGTGACCTTTGACCCTTGAGGTCACAGCTGGTCAGAGCTTGGACATGTTCGGCCTGTTGGTTCGGCACCGGGCGTCTCTCTCTCGATCTGTTTAAACAGCTTTGACCTCTCCTGTTCATCTCTCACCTCGAAGGGACGACTGAAGATATGAGGAATAAAGTGAGATGGACGTTTCTGATGACAGACGCTCTCAGAGGTTTCGATAAACTCTTCTCCATCACTTCAGTGAGGACAGGAGGTGTTCGTCATGTTACACGACCGTACTTCTGATTTCACAAAAAAATAATTCATTAAAATTTTGATATTTACATTTTTATATTTTGAGTATATTTTTTATGATTTGTTTTAATATTTACCTTTACATCTATTTATATGTATGTATTATATATTTATATAATTATCATATTATATAATTTATTATATTATTGTAATTTATTTATACATATTATTATTATTATTATTATATAAATATGTATAATATTAATATATTAATATTATACGTATTTATTATATATTTATATAATTGTTATATATAATAATTTTATATTATAAATTGATTTATGATTTTATTTATTTTATATTTATGTAATTGTGATATAATTTTTATATATTATTGTAATTTATATTATACATAATTGCATAATTTATGAATGTTTTTATTATTTATGTATTTATATAATTATTATATTAAATAATTATTTATATTATATGTTGTATTATTTATTTTATTTTTATATATTTATATAATTATTATATTATAATTTATTATATATTATTGTAATTTATATAATTATACATATCTATTGCATTATTAATGTATTTATTATTTATTAATAATTTATATTATATAATTAATTTATGATTTATATTTTTATGATTTATTATATTTATTATATATTTATATAATTATTATATTATACAATTATTAAACATTTTTATGTTTCAGTTTTTATTTACATTTTTCACATAATTTTTTCTTACATTTCTCATGTTATTGCCTCAAAATAAATAGCTAATTTTTAAGTCACTTTCGATAAGTGTGTGCTAAATGAGTAAATGAAAATATTTTGTAATTTTATTTTTATACTTAATATACATTTAATATTAAAAACTATTTATATTTTACATATTTTATATAATAAAATTTTAGATTTTATTTTTTCCATTATTTTATATTATTTTTTATTTATAATAGGTAATTTAGCATTTATACATTTGTATATATTTAATTATACTATATAATTTTTACTATACATTTTATTTTTTATATTATATTTATTTTAATATATATATATATATATATATATATATATATATATATATATATATATATATATATAAATGTATAGTTTTTTTATTTAATCTAAAAATTGCAATAAGAGAGAAAGATATAATTAAAATCTTGCTGGTAAATGATGACATTGATTGGTTTGCAGTTTTCATTCTTCATTATCATCTCAGTTTTTATTGTCGATCCACGAATGTGTTTCATTCTGGTGAAGAGCCGCCCACTTAGACAGGAAGAGACTGTCTGACTGACATGAAAAGTTTAGTTCAGAAGCGTTTATCAGAATCAGATCAGCGTTCTTTCATGTAATCGTCCTGAAGACACTGAACAACTGCATCAGGCTGTGTTTGACCTCCGCCGGCCCGTCTGCACCTTCAGCGTCACACACACGACCTGCGGTGTTGTTGTGTGTTATCTGGGAATCGCATTACTCCGCCGTGTGTTTCGTTTGCCAGGGCCGAGGATATTCATGTGGCTCTTTTGTGTTTTTATTTCTCCGTGTCCCGCTCAACAGCTGTAATGTGTTCAGCAGATGTAGGGAAGAGAATTGGGATTTCATGGATCCTTCAAATATGCCTGTCACGCTGATGTACTGTCCTCTCTCGTTTCTCTGCGTTTATGACTGAAGAGACGCTCGGCCGTCCGAAAGCTCTCGTGTGTCCGGGATTTCGTTCATCACCGGGCCGTACGGATGCCGAGTGAAGAATGACACGCTAAAATCACTCAAACATTAAAACAGATGTTTCATATCGTTCATGTAATTGGATAAATGGAGAAATAAATAACATAATCATTATCTGTTAGATAAATATATTATCTGATCAATGAATAATACAAATTTGATATCTTATCGAATAAATGAATATTTATTTCAGATCATTTTATTTGTTTATTTACTATTATTTTTGAACTTCTGTGGAGGAACTGTTGCAGATCTTTGTCTTTTTCTCTGACGATGTGAAAAACACACCAGACTGTCTTGAGATCCCATGATTCCACTCTCGTTTCTCTGCTCAAATCCTCATTCTCATCTCTCAGCTGCTCTTAAACTTCATTTTCTACACTTTTCTTCACTTTTAATTATTTTCGCATGATTTACTGCAGGAAAGTTTCTACAACACACCAGACACCTTTACTGAGACATTGATGGCGAGCATCCGGATTTATCCATTAATGTTTTAAAAAGTTGGAAAATGATGAACATTTTTTGGCGCCTTCTTCAGTAAACGGCTAGTGAAGTGTGTACTAGTACAGATGTGAACTCATTGACATCTATACTAGTGTGTCACAGCTGTTTATGTGATGATTAGTTTTTTATGATCAAATGGTAAAATCTAAAATAATCTATTTTATTTTATTTTACTTTATAGACATCAAAAGAAAAGTCATGAACTAAGAGTATTGTAAGCTACGTTTGCAATTCATTGCAGTCTGTTGTGTTAATGTTAACAAGAATTAATGAGCCAAAATGTCCCAAATTTTTCCCAGATTTTCTCTTTTTATTCATTTTCTTTTCTAGTATTTATTTTATTTATTTATTCTAGATTTTCATATTTATTCTAATTTATTTTATTTATGCTAGTATTTAATTTTATTTGTTATTTGTTATTTACATTTATTTATTGAAATAGTTTATATTTTATTTATATTTTGATAAATTTGATTTATTTAAAAATGAATGTGAATGTGTGTATTTTTTTATTTTTTATTTATTCTAGTTTTTGATATTTATTCTATTATTTTATTTATTCTAGTATTTTGTTTTATTTTGGTTAATTTTTTTTTATTTACATTTATTTATTGAAATAGTTTATATTTTATTTATATTAAAATTATCACTGATCTGAATGTGCCAAAATGCCAAAAATAATTTAATTGAATTGATTATTTTTTTCTTATTTATTTTCTTTTCTAGCATTTTATTTATTCTAGTTTTTCATATTTATTCTAATTATTCTAGATTATTTTTTTATTTATTTTATTTTCTAGTATTTATTTTCATTTATTCTAGTTTTTCATATTTATTCTAATTTATTTTATTTATTCTGATAATAATTATATTTTAATACATTTTATGTATTTAAAAAAATATTACTGATCTGAATGTGCCAAATTGCCAAAAAAGTAATTTAATTTGTTATTTATTTTTATTTATTTTATTTTCTTGCATTTTATTTATTTATTCTAGTTTTTCATATTTATTCTATTTATTGTAATTAATTTGATTTATTCTAGTATTTTGTTTTATTTGTTAATTTTTTATTTACATTTATTTATTGAAATAGTTTATATTTTATTTATATTAAAATTATCACCAATCTGAATGTGCCAAAATGACAAAAATAATTTAATTTAATTGATTATTTTTCTTATTTATTTTCTTTTCTAGCATTTTATTTTTTTATTCTAGTTTTTTATATTTATTCTAATTAATTTTATTCTAGTATTTCGTTTTATTTTATTTAAATTTTAATAAATTTTATTTATTAAAAAAAAATTATCACTGATTTTAATTGCAGTTTGGTTCCTTAACAATTCTACGAACAATTCTGTTGTTACTTTTGAAGTTAAAAATACTTTAAGCATGACTTTTAATGTTTCTTTTTTAAATGACACATTCAGAACCAGGTTTTGTTGTTTATCCATCATGTTGTCATGAGCAAACTCAAGGTCTTTTAATTGATCTTGTTCTCAGGACCGTGCGCACTTGGGATTTGACGTCGGAGAAGAAGCACAAGTCTGTGTTCAAGCCTCGATCGCTGCAGGGCAAGAGAGTGACGCCCACCTGCTGCAGCTACAGCCGTGACGGCAAACTCATCGCCGCGGGCTGCCAGGACGGGACCATCCAGATCTGGGACAGGAACTTAAGCGTAAGTGTGTCGTTTCCCATCGTCTGTGGCTCAATCCTTATCTTTACGCTGCATCATTAGTCTGAGTAGGATGAGCAATAAAGATCTGCTGTTCAGCGTCCTAGCGTGCAGGTCCCTGGACGTCTGACCGTCCCGGATGCGGGGGGTCGGAGGTCATCGGTGCGCTGACACTGACCAGGTCTTCGGCGTTTACTGCGGTTCTGGGCTGTAAATAGGCAGCGTGGGTGTCCGGCTGTCTCGTCTCACGTCTGACGGGATGAATAGGGCAGAAGGGGGTGATTCACGCTGGACGCTGGTCTCATGACTGATTTGCTGCTGTTTGTTTGGTCAGGGCATCACGCCCGTGTGTGGTCCTGAGAGCCGGGATGGGCCTGAGTAAAGACACTCGTGTTCCTTCCGGGGAACTGTGGGAAGCTGTTACTGTGTCCATGTGAAAATCACATAGTTTAACCCTAGAAAGCCTGATTTGTGAATAGGCAATTATTAATATTTTGATCTGTTCCTTCGTTGCTTTAGTCAATCAATAATAAATTAAACATTCTCCTGTGTTCATATTGTGCTGGAGAAAGTGATTTTGTGCTGCTGTTTTTTTAGGAAGAGTGAAAATGAGCTGGATGTGACTGATGCTCGTGTCTGAGAGCTGTGCGTGATGAGACCATATGAACAGATCACAGAACAGACTGCTTTACATGCACAACAATATTCCAATATTAATCAGAATTTGATCATATTATGTTTTTGCTGCATAATAAACTGATTGCCAGATTTGATTTTATTTTGTTTTATTTTTTATTTTTTATTTTATTTTTTGTTTTTATATTTTTTTGTTTTAATTTTTATTTATTTTTATTTTACTTTATTTTATTATTTTATTTATTTTGTATTTTTATTTTATTTTTTGTTTTATTTTTATTTATTTATTTACTATTTTATTTTGTTTTTTTTTGTTTTGTTTTATTTTATTATTTTACTTTATTTTTATTTTTTATTTATTGTATTTTTTTATTTATTTATTTTTACTATTATTATTATTTATTTTTTTTTTTTCACCATCCATAGCTGTATTAAAATGGCTTGTCCATTTTAGTACTAAAAAACCTAAAAAATACTAAACAATTATTTATTTGCTGTAAAGCATGTAAACATCAGATGAAGTCCTGACCAGAGTATAGACATTTACTGGTAAATGTTGCATGTTTTCCTCTCTTGTTTGCGAAATGTGCAGGTAAAGTTCATGTTTTAGGCCATTCGTACCATTTATATAGTTGTTGAGAATCCGAGGCAGTCGTGCGTACGGTCATGTGTCTTAACGGAGAGAAAAAGTGAGTTGTTTTGAGTGGTTTCCGCTCACTAATGATTGTATATTCTCAGACCTCAGCGGACGGGACGCATTGGGTTTGGCGTTTATCTCGTTGATCTGTTTAGGATCAGGATCCCAGAGGAAATGAGCAGGTGAAAGAGAAGCAGTCGTTCACAGCTGTGACTCCAGCTCCGTGTTTTACTGTAGTCAGAGGTGGCGGTAATGAGAAGACCGTTAGAAACTCTTCCTAACCCAATTTTAAAAGATTGAGTAGGTGTTGTTAAAGTTTTAGTTCTTTCCCATGACGTGATTGCTTGATGGATGTTGTTGCCACATTCTTCACAAACTTCATTCCCAACAAGCGTGGAAAGTTTACAGCAGAGATCCTCGACTGGCGAGTCGCGGCACAAAAATGAGTCTCAGATCTGTTCTGATGGGCAAACTACAGTCCTGTTTGTAAACAAAGATTTATTAAATAAAAATATTATATTATAAAAAAATAATTATATATATATATATATATATATATATATATATATATATATATATATATATATATATATATACATTATAATACTATATATAGTATTATAAGATTTATGTTTATATTAATATTTTTGCCTAAAATAATAATAATTATAATATAAAAAATATGGTCATTTAAATAAAATATTAATTAAATAAATTTAATATTAAAAAATTAAAAATAAGTTTAAAAAAAAAAAAAAAAAAAAAAATATATATATATATATATATATATATAATAAATAAATTATATCTATATATAACACACACACATATATGTGTATAAACATAATATAATAATTGTGTATAATTTGTATAAAAATTAAATTAATTAAATAAAGAATAATATATCATATATAATATATATAATATGTAAAATATATTTTTATGTGTGTGGGGCGCAAAAATGATTATACATATATAGTATTATCATGTTTATACGTTTGCATTATTTTATTTAAAATTTTTACAATAAAAACAAATTTAATATGCAATGTAATTTGTGTATATATATATATATATATACAGAGCACGAAGATGATTTATCATAAATACAAAAAGCAGAATAAGGAAATAATATAAATATTATAAAATAATAATATAAATAATAAATATGATGCATATTATAATTATATATATATATATGTATGATCAGGACATCATACACACACACACACACACATATATATATATATATATATATATATATATATATATATATATATATGTGTGTGTGTGTATGATGTCCTGACCAAACAAAGAAATGAGAAATTGTCTATAAATAAAATAATAATACAAATTTAACATGAATAATGCAACACAATTTTGTGTTTTTGAGTATGATTGTGGTGTTGGTCTCCAAATCAGGTCCTGAAGCGTAAGCGGTCGAGACCTGCTGCTTTACTCTCTCTCACCGCAGGTGTGACGCTGTTATTGAAAACATTTTTTGTTGAACTTCCTTTAATAACTTTTCGTTCTAAACAAAGCTGAAGAAAAGCTAAATCAGGACACTGTTGAATTGGCCTGTCTCAAGCCATTAGCGTCATTAAATCTGAGGGGACGAGGGTTTAATTGGTAGCAGGAATGTGAAGTTAACGCAGAGCATATGGGCCGTGCATTACACTCCTGTAAAACCCCATCAGCCCCTGCGCTGGACAGGCTTCACTGGGTGTGAATGTGGGACGGAGATGCTTACAGTACCGACCGTGAACGGCAGGTCACACGTCTGTCTCGTGAGCATTCAGGCACAGCGGAGCGAGACTTCACTGCATTACTTCCTGAGCCGCCGCTTTTACAAGAGATGTTCAGATGTTGAAATAGTCAGGTTAACGTTCACGGTCACGGTCACTGTAAGTCAATCATTCATACATGAATCTGTTTGACTGACCCAAGGCAAGGCAGGTGTAGGACATTTTATGTGCTTTTCTTGAATGCATTCACTTTTTCTGATTGCTGCTTGAGTTTTGTGATTTTTTTTTTTTTTTGTCTCACGAAACAGGTCAAAAAAAAAAAAAAAGAAAAGAAAGAGATATTAAATTAGATTTTGCATAGAGAACATGAAGCCTATTTTTAAGACTTCTTTTGTATTGTGACATTTGCAATTAAGCACATTTACACCCAAGTTTTCATTACTGTAAAACAAAAACATCTTCATTACTGTAAGCAAAATAAATAAATAAAAGACGTAAAGTTTTTCATTGAAATGTCACAGGTCAAAAAGTCTTAATGGTCCTAAAATTTTCTATGCTTTATTTACTTCTTTATTTACAAAAAGTTTTTATTCAAAATCTTTTTCAAAATTTATTTATTGAAGATTTATTTATTCAAAACTTGCAGTTTTGAATGCAAACGTTATTGATTTTCTTTATACAATATCTATTTAATTCTTTATTTATATGTATGCATGTATTTATTTGATTATACAATATCTATGTAATTGCTTTTATGTAATATAAATTTATTTTTTCTTTATATTTTTTTATGCAAAAATAAAAAAATAAAAGAAGTTATAAAGGTTTTTATTCAAAATATATTTATTTATTTAATCATGCATGCAAAATTTATTAATTTATAGTTTTCTTTTTAAAATTTATTTTATGTAATTGCCTCTGTAATATTAATATTTTTTTCTTTATTTTTTTCTTTGTTCAGAAATAATAAATCCTTGTTTCTTTGTATTTTTTATGTAAAAAAATAATAAAAGAATTTAATTAAATTATAAAGGTGTTTATTCAAAATTAATTTATATATTTAATCATGCATGCATGCAAAATTGATTATTTGTTTTCTTTTTTAAATTTATTTTATCTAATTGCCTTTGACATATTAATAAATTTTTCTTTATGCAACATACATTTTTTTCTTTGTGCAAAATGTATTTTTTTATGCAAAAAATAAAACTTAAATTATAAAGGTTTTTATTTAATGTATTTAATCATGCATGCATGCATGCATGCAAAAAAAAAAATAATAATAATTAATTAATTAATTTTTTTTATGCAGTACATATATTTTATATTTGTTGAGGTGAAATGTGACCTGTACAGGTCCTTATGAGATTCACCGGTGGAAAAAGTGAAGAAAACATTTGCGTTCTGTGTGATATAACCTGAGTGCTGCCACCTGTTTAATGGATTCCTGGTATTTCTACACACGTCCTGAACTACGACACGTCACGCCACTGAACTTCCGCCCTGCTTTTTGCAAAAATATGTGAAACCGATCTCAGATAGCATGTCATGAGTGCTGCGTTCCTCGGTGACAGATCCATGTCTAATGTTTATGGAAAAGCAATGAAATTTGCCAAGAACCTTCTTAATGTTGTCGCTGAACTCCATTAAGGGTTGACAACAATTACCCAAACGAGACATATTGAAATGATGTGTCATGAAATGAACACATGCACTTGAGTTTCTGAGCCCAGCGTATAATGCGTCACATGATCCAGCGTGTGAACAGACGACTCTGAGGCAGTTATTCATTCGCCGAGCGCTACCAAGCGTGGACTCGTACCTTCTGTGTTCCTCCGCAGCAGCCCAAAAACCTGTAATTTATTACTGCTTGTTCTGTCAGACTAAATATTTACCCAGCATTCCCCAGCAGCTTACAATAACAGTCCGTTCCTCGAGGGTCCATCGCAGAATCGCTGACCTATCTTCTGGGACAACACTGGCTTTTGAGGAAGAGTACGGCCACATGATTTAATTGTCGTGGAAAATGTGGGTGGAGTCACGGAATCTAGTCATAGAAATGGAATTTACTGTATAACGCAGAATATGAAAGTTACAACCCGCCAAAATAAAAGTTCATTTCAACTTGAAGAAATTGTGACCGTAGAATGTACTTCTCAAAGTAATACTATTAATAATACAAATAAATATAGCTGCGAGCAGCAGTTATCGGGGCCAAGCACAACACAGGCAAAATGAGGAGCAAAACAAACAAGACCAACTGTAAAATAGTCAATTTGAGACATTTTTACACAATTGCAGGCAAAATGGTTGAAGAACATAAATACTTTAATTTTTTGTCATGTTTCACCAAAACTGTTAGCTGATCATTCTGTACTCGCTGTACATCGACACAAAACCATCAGTGTTTGACTTTTTAATGTTGTATTCATATTTTAATGCAGTTATCACATTTACCTAATTTGCCAATAAACCAGTTTTATTGATTGCAATAAAGACGAAGCTATTGGGAATGTTTAAAAACGCCGTGTCTGTAATTAGACACACACACACACACACATGCATTTTTCCCCCAGCACTTCAAATGTAATTTTTAATGTGATGACCACAAACATTATTTGTTCATTCTTCTGAGATTGTCCCCATTGTAAAACCCAACGTTTAAAAATGTAAGAAATTCAACATTTGATAAAAAACACTTAAAAATAAAAAAGACAATAATTACCGCTTTAACCAGCAGGTGGCAGCAAAGTAGCATTTATTTGCGCATATATCAGCCATTTCCTCTAATCGTTTTTCACTTTGTGTTTGACTAAATATTAAACGTTATAAAATAACTAGGTTTAAAAGTACATTTTGTCAATGTGAAGTATGAAATACTCAAAAAATCTTAAGAAAAACAATAACTTTTCTTGTGAATGAATGACACAGAAAGCGAGCACCGCGCTTTCCCTTTATAATCACAGCAGCTGTCAGTCAGTGCAGCGCAAGATCAATGATTTCAGCACACTTGTAAAAACACATTTTATTCAATTAATCTAACTAAAGTGCACAATAAATATTTAATTTTTAAAGCTTTTTCTCACATAAAAGTGTAAAAACTGATGGTCGAATTGAACTTAGCTGAGGAGGAACAATGAGATGCGTCTTTATTTATTTTTTATGCTGTCTTACGTTTGAATAACTAATTGTATTGTATTACAATACAATTGTATTGTAGGTTAGTATTGTATAATACTACAATACTAACCTATTGTATCTGTTGGCGTTCTTTTTTTTACTATTCTTCTTCTTCTTCCGCTCTGGAAGCCTATGGCAGCCCATAGAACCGCTTGTGGGAAAGTTGTGAAATTTGGCACACAGTTAGAGGATAGTCTGAACTGTGTCCATAGCAAATTTGGAGTCTCTAACTCAATCCCTCTAGCGCCACCAGCTGTCCAAAATTTCACTCATGTTTATGTTAATAACTTTTGAACCGTAAGGGTTAGAAACAAAATTCTTTTTTCCTCTGATTTGTTGGGTCAAGATGAATCGATTTGAAAAACCTACTTTTTCGTAATCCGATTTTCACGAAAATTGAACCAGATAATCTTCAGACCATGCCAACAAAAAAGTCGATTTCTTAAACCGTTTTCGAAAAACACGCGAACGAATTTAACATAGCGCTTGCGAAAATAGACATAATGCTGTATCTCTGCAACGCTTTATCGTATTCAGACCAAACTTGGTACATGTCATCACAAACATGACCATAGGCTACATGCAGCGTTTCGGTGCAGCGCCACCTACTGGTCCGGAGATATGAAAAATTGCTATTTTTGCTTATAACTTCTGATGGGTTTGTCCACAAATCATAAATTCTCGTTGGATTCAGATGTCCAATTTTCCCTTATCGGCCATTTTGACCGTCGGCCATTTTAAATTTTGTGCTAAAATGCTGTATATTATGAACGCATTAGCGTATCGTTACGGAACTTTAGACACATAGTCTTTGGCACCATGCCCTGACATTACACAAAAAGTTTTGGCGCAGCGCCACCTTGTGGTCAAAAGTTATAACAAAATTTACAAAAATGCTAATAACGTTTGACGATATTAACTTATTGTAATGAAACTGGTCTCAGTAGATTCCTTGGGTCATGCTGAGAACATAGATATCAAATTTGCCATAGTCGGCTGAACTTCCTGTCCGCCATATTGTTTTTCTTTAAAAACCTAGTATTTCGAAATCCTCCTAGACCGTTGCTCCGATTTTCACAAAAATTGAACCGTATCATCTTCAGACCATGCCGACAAAAAATAATGGATTTCAAGTCGATACGTCACTGTCACCTTACTTTGACCATACCACAACAATTTGGTCACAGCGCCACCTATTGGTTGAATGTGATGAATCATTAAATCATTATTATTAAAAGTATTTATGATTTCTCTGTCATTTTGCCTAAATATGTCTTTAATTACTCAATGTTGCAGTAAGTCTGATGCTCCCAGCTGTGCTGGGATGAGTTGTTGTGCTTTCTTTTTGCTTGGCTCCAATAATTGCTGCTTGCAGCTATATTTATTATTATAAATTGGTGTTAAACTGTATACGTTTAATTATTATAAAATAATTAGACATGTTTTTTGAATACTAATTTTTAAAACAGAAAAACTGAGAATTTGTGAAAAAATGAAATGATTTCATAGGGCCCTAGAAGAGGTGAAAATCCCTCATGCCGATCTAGTGGATCATAGACAGTCTGCTGTGAAATCACCAGCACAAACCGCGAGTTCTGTAAGTCTGTGAACACGTGTCAATCAGAAGACCCGGTTGGTTAAACCAGCATGACTCTGACATCTATTGCTCATAAACGGAGAATGCAGACAGACATGATCCATTAGCAGCCAGACCTTGATCTCGTCCATGGAGATATTGGGAAGGACAGATGTGCTCCTGAGGATTGATCCTCTGGATGATTCCGAGCAGGGATTGGACATTGATTACGGGGTCGTGACCTCGTGTCTCGCTCTCTTTGAAGCGGAGAGGTGATGTCGTATCTTCTGCGTGATGTTACGTCAGCGTGTGTTTGACTTATTTGTCTTTTCAGAATAGATCAGCTCCATCTTTGACAGTTCCTCTATGTCAGCTCTTATTGCTTTAATATGTCATATCGTTTTATATAAATCAACATGTTTGTTTTCATTTATAATTGTAATCTCAATTGCATTGTAATATTATTATATATAATTGTGTATTATAATATGCATTATATTGCATTAAGGTACTTATACATTGTTAAAAAATTTTTAAAGAGCATAATGCTTTAAAATGCATAATACAGTCAAATGAAATTGTTATAAACTTATAAATAATTTTATAAATTGTAATGCATTATAACTTTCCATTTATAATCATAACCTCAATTAAATTATGGTTACATATTATATAATTACATATTATATTATAACTATGTATAGTATTATGTGTATATATAATATAATAATTATGTATTATAATATATAATATATTATACATTATTATTGTTATTATTATCTTAGTACTTACCTATTCATGGTTACAAATTGTAGTTGTAATCCATTATATCTTTCCATTTCTAATTGTATGCTCAATTAAATTATATGACTATAATTAATATAATTACATACACACACACACACACACACACACATATATATATATATATATATAAAAACAATAATAATAAGTAATATAAATATAATATATACATATAGTATGACGTTTTATTTTATTTAACAAATAATTTTACATAATTGAATGCATTAAATCTTTTCATTTATAATTATTACCTCAATTAATGGGGAAAATAAAATGGAATTTTTGTGAGTAAAGTAAACTTCATAGAACCTAAAAATGTAGTTTTTGTTTAAACTTTTAATAAATTGTTGAATTGTGTAAGTTTTATTATTTTAAATTAATTAGACATTCTTTTTGACTACTACAATTTTATTTAACCATTACTGAATCGGTAAAAATGTTGTAATATAATATACAATTATATATTATATAACTATTTTTAATATAAAAATAAGTAATATAATATATAATCATAATATATACCGTATGTACAATGTTTAATTTAACATAAATAATTTTACATATTTGAATGCATTAAATCTTTTCATTTATAATTATTACCTCAACTGAGTTTTTATTATGTTATGTTATACATACATAATATACAATGCATTTATAACACAATACAGCACATGAAGCTGGTTGTAAAACATGTTTTATATACCAAAATGAAAAATGTAACAAATTGTTATGGATTATATTACATTATATTACATATTGACAGTTACACCATTAGATTATAATGCATTAAAACACATGATAAAATCAAAACAAAATTGGGTGTAGATGATGTATTTTTAATGCATTATACTCTTTTATAAGTTCTATAATGTATTTTAAGGTTACAGTTATTCACGAGAACATACAAATGATTAAGTGTGCAATAAAATGCATTGAGAAGAGCTTTAGGTTGAGTCGGTCTTCCTCAAGAAGTCTCATAGACGTATTAAGATGTTTGTCGGTTCTTTGCTCTTTGATCCACTTCCTCTGTTCATCTGTTCATCTTCCTGTAGAACAAACACACCCTGAAATTCAACACACGGAAACATCCAATCAGCCGCTCCTGTCTTCCGGAGGTCACATGTCTCATCTGTATGACACTTGCATGGGTTTGGTTTCTTCCTTGGACTGGGCTGATAAAGTTAGCACAACTTTAACCTGGTATAATCACCTCTGTGTAAAACGACAGACATATTTCTGCAGCTGCTCGGTGAAATCTGAGCGCTCGTTGTTCGTAACACTTCATCGCTCGAGCGCAGCGGATCATCCTATTCTTTTAATCAGAGAAATAAATCACAGAAAAGCGATTAAACCAAAGACTGACGTAAGCCGCTCTGAAAGGAAGCACATATCCGTCTCTCGTGATCTGATTGTTTTCCTCCAGCTGCTGGGACACGTGGGGTTTCATTTTCAACCGCACATCTGGGTAGTTAGTTCACACTTGAACATTCACCTCCGACGCTGCAGGAAAATGAGTCCTGAGATCCGTGTGACTGTAGCGTCTCATGTTGAGTTTTCCCACAACATAATGAAGCTTTCCATCATTATCATTATTAGACTGAACTGTTTGTTGTTATAGTCCCGAATGCTGCAGATATTGTACAGTCAGACTTTTATTCTGGCTTGTTGTGAACCGCCAACTTGGACCGCGAGAGACCGTCTGACCAAACAACATTTCTTTTGTTTTTGTTGAAAATTCATTTAGATGCTTTCGGAGATGTGAGCTCCAGGCCGTCAGCGACCGTTCAGCGCTCGTGTACCCGCCGAGAACAGCTTCATCTCGGCCAGTTCTTCCGGAATTTTCTGCTGGCTCTTCTGTAGATAGTGTTTAGACATAAGGTATAATTCATTTTGGGTATATCAAACAGGCAATTTTTGGCCTTATTAATATATTACTTGTTCCAGAGCTACTATATTTGGCTTAAGGGCTATATTAAGTTTCATAACTTTACATTTACATTGAAATTAAATCCTGTACTAACTAGAGCGCTGCTTTTGCACGTTTGACTGAACTGTTTGCTTGTGTTTATTTCCTATTTTACTTCTTATACTGTTATAATGGCTATTGTTGTTGATTTAAATATTTTATATAAATAACATGCCGTATTTTTTGGTATTGAGTAAGTCTGTTAGTAATTTCGACTTCAGTGAAAGTTACATTAATACGCCATTAGATGGCGGTAAACACAGTCTTTGAGTGAGTGAGTCAGTCGCAAAGACTTTTATATTGAAATGAACTGAAACAAGGACATTGTTTTTACTTTAAACAACATCTTACAAGACGCAACTGACAAATGCATTGACTAGCGCCGTCATGGGAAATCCTCTTAAATGTTAAATGGACAAAGATATCGCTTTCCTCAGCAGACATTCAAACTGATTTTGTCATTATGAATATAAGATTGACCTGAAGAATATCAGCTAGATCCAGATAATACTCTCTCTCTCATAATACTCTACATATTACAGTGAGTTTCAGTGAAGCGACTCAACGTTACTAGTTCTAAAGTGACGTTTTAGAATTAGTAACGGAGACTTGGGCTCAACTGCTAAACTTTCAACTTGAGATTTGAATCCGTAGTTCCTCACAAAAGAGTGTTTTTAAAAAGACTCTGTTGTTGTTTCTTATTTATTTACACACTCGTGCAGTCGAACCGTTGTATAAACGCAATATCACACTGGTAGCCGTGCGATATGGCTCTATATCAGCATGCTGTGATTACCTACAGCGCTCGGCCTGCGGCTACTTGTGTAATATTGCTAATATATATATATATATTAAGGGTGTAATGGTACATGTATTCATCCAGAACCGTCACAGCACAGACGTCGCAGTTCAGTTCATACAGTCAGACGACGGATATAGTCATTCGCAGGCGATCCACACTCCAATCCAGAAGGGGGCGCTCATGGTAATGCAACGCTGTTTGCTAACCACCACAACAGGGAAAAGAGCAGAAGAAGAAGGGACAATCTATGCAGCAACCCAAAACAAGAGTTCAGATGGCACGCAAGAGCTTGCTAGTAGCTTATACGCTAAGTTTCGATTCATTTTTGTGACGCGCTCCACAAACTTCACGGAAAGGAAACAGATGGCAGAAAGCGGCACCTTATTTGTTTTCTTTATTTTACAAAAGCACAATGTTTTGTTTTTATTGTGAGTGTACACTCACTTTACAGTTTCGAATGATATCTTGCTCTTATCTGTATGAATGTAAATGATGGAGTATTTTAAGTTGTTTTCCACTTTTATAATCATTTGAGCCAAAAGAGTCATTCTGTACTGTAATGTGAACGTGTAAATCGTCAGATCATCACCTCAAATCCAGTGACTAGTTCACCTTGTATCAACCTGGTACCTTGCATTCACATTGGAAGTTGCATATTTGTGCATAAATATATTTGTTTACTTTGCTAAAGCAATTTGCAATACGCTTGAGAAGACATGGTGAACTGAACAAAGATGGCAGGTGGATTTGAACTTCGCTTGCCCCTCACATTTGGCTTCAGTTACACATTTTCTAACTAAGAGAGCAAACGATCTCCATCCTTCTGTGTTCAATGCGTGAAATCTCCAGCGTGTGATGCTTATCATGCTGTTGGCGATGACAGGCGATGGATGATGGACATCTCTCGAAGTTCTCGCTGGTAATCAGGGCTGGAAACCCGAGCCGGACTCTGAACGGTGGGAGAACGGTATTCTGGGATAAAGGGGCCTGGATACGTCTTGTCAACAATAATCACGTTTCTGCCAGGCTGTGTTCTTTGTGCCCTTCCAGCAAGCGTTACCTCATGTGTGTATCTGGCAGGAGACGAACCCCAGGACTCCTCCGAACAGGAACAGGGCTGTTTTGTGCTCCGCGGCCAAAGCCTGAAACCCAAGAAGGTGTCAGGTCGGATGTTTCATGCTTGCAAACTCTGATATATATATACAGTTGATTTGCACTAATTGTTGATGTGTTATAGATGTCGTTGCACATGTGCTGATGTTTAACACGATTTTCCGGTTGAGATTTCAGGATCGAAACTTTAATACTGCACTTCTCAACATCTTTAACTCGATAAGTCCTCCATAAAGGCTAGAACATTTGGTAACACTTTACTTAAAGCCTTTATATAAATTGCATTGTAAAAGTGTTTTTAATGCAACTTCTTGCATGATCTCATGAGTAATTGTAACCACAGTTATAATACTTATCTATTCATTGAACACACCTTTAGAAAGCATGATGCATTAAAACACGACAGTTTGAGATGTATCTGCAAATATTAGAATGCATTTTAACTTTGGTTACAGTTATTTATGAAAAGATATAATGCATTATAATGTACATTATGAATACATTTATAATGCATTATATATAAAGGCTTTAAGTAAAGTGATACCAAATATTTTTTTTAATTACATTTCCCAATATATTCACATAAGAAATGTTTATTTTAAATTGTAATAATATTTCACTATTTTTACTGTATTTTTTATCAAATAAATGCAGCCTTGAGCAGAAGACATCTTTCAGAAACATTAAACAATCTTCATTATTCCAGACTTTTGACCGCCAGTGTATGTTTTTCAGTAAACACAAAAGATGAGGGGAAAATGTATTTTATTTTATTTTATTTTATTTTATTTTATTTTATTTTTTGGTCATCCCAAGTTTGCAATGTTAAAAAATATTTTTTATTTTATTTTATTTATTTTATTTTTATTTTTATTTTTATTTTTATTTTTATTATTATTTTATTTTTTATTTTTTATTTTTTATTTTTTTTGTCATCCCAAGTTTGCTAAGGCTCCTGGTTGAGAAGCAATATAAAAAAAAAAAATAGTAATTTTTTTATTTATTTTTTATTATTATTTTTATTTTATTATTTTTATTTTATTTTTTGTCATCCCAAGTTTGCTACGGCTCTTGGTTGAGAAGCAATGTTAAAAAAATTTTTTTTATTTTATTTTATTATTTTTTGTCATCCCAAGTTTGCAATGTTAAAAAATATTTTTATTTTATTTTATTTTATTTTATTTTATTTTATTTATTTTTTTATTATTTTATTTTTATTTTTTATTTTTTTCGTCATCCCAAGTTTGCTAAGGCTCCTGGTTGAGAAACAATATAAAAAAAAAATAGTAATTTTTTTTTATTTTTTTTTTTTTATTATTATTTTTATTTTATTATTTTATTTTATTTTTTGTCATCCCAAGTTTGCTACGGCTCTTGGTTGAGAAGCAATGTTTAAAAAAAAAATTTATTTTATTTTTATTATTTTTTTTGTCATCCCAAGTTTGCAATGTTAAAAAATATTTTTATTTTATTTTATTTTATTTTTTTCATTTATTTTTATTTTTATTTTTATTTTATTTTTTTCGTCATCCCAAGTTTGCTAAGGCTCCTGGTTGAGAAGCAATATTTAAAAAAAAATTGTTTTATTATTTCATTTCATTTTATTTTATTTATTTTTTTTATTTATTTATTTTTTATTTTATTATTTTTCGTCATCCCAAGTTTGCTAAGGCTCCTGGTTGAGAAGTGCTGCTTTACTATAATTTTTGTGATTATGAAAACATACTTTTTCCTTTACAGTAACATACACTGATGAATCATGCGCTGTACCTCCACCGATAGTTAATAACATCAGTTGTGATTTCACATTGTCTTTCAGGTTCATTGTCTTTGACAGACGTTGTGAATGGCGTCGGGATGTCCTTCGTTTCAAGTGAAATAACTTTCCCAGGCGCGTCGTGAATTAATTAAACTGATTTGGCCCTAGTGAGTGTTGGGAAATCAGCAGAGCCACTCAAGCAGGTGGAGAAACTCTGATAAAGGCGGACAATTATGCAGAAGTAAATTGGTTTGGCGAAGAGTGGCGCGGTGAGGACGGTACGGGAACACGTAATCTGGCTCTTACGATGTGTGTAGCCGTGTTATCTGGTCGTTCCAGGTCTATGACTTCCTCTGAATGTTCTCCAGTGCGGTTATACGTACTTTGACTCAGTCTCTCTCTGCAGCTATTTCTGTACCTCGTTTTTTTTTTCACTTTTACGCCGTCGATTCGTTGCTTTTGCCCCCTCGTGTTGTTCCTTCCTGTCCTCAGCTCGTGTTTTGGCACTTTTTGCTTCTCCATCCAAAAACTGGCTTCAGTTTCCATCACTCTTCATTTGTTTTAATTGAGCGGGGCTAGTTGTCACGACTCCAGTGAAAACTTCTCATGGTGGGTTTATTTTTGCAAGTCAGTTTCTGTAAAGACTCAAACCGTGACGTTTTGCCTACAAAAAAAAAACAAAAAAAAACCCTATTGAACGTTTCCACTGTTACCGACCAGGAAAAATAATTTACAAATTATGTCAGATCATTATTTACTCACCGTCATGTGATTCCAAACACATATGCATATATTTTTCCACATTAGACACACGATTTGAGGAATCACTCATGTCTGGAGCAGAACCGCTGCTGGACGACGCACACTCTACTTGCGATTTGATTACTTTAAACGTGATAATTAGTGGTGCTTGCGAAGCGTCACTATTACCGTATTGTTCTGAATACAAGACAATGTTTTTTTTTCTTAGAAAAACATCTGGGAAAAAAAACAGGTTCATCTTAAGCCC
Organism: Hypophthalmichthys molitrix; assembly: GCA_037950675.1. Taxonomy (NCBI): domain Eukaryota; kingdom Metazoa; phylum Chordata; class Actinopteri; order Cypriniformes; family Xenocyprididae; genus Hypophthalmichthys; species Hypophthalmichthys molitrix. The sequence continues at coordinate 48,300,513 of CM075501.1, read as the reverse complement.
TAGGTATACTTTGTTGTTTTATGTGAACGCGCGCAGTCGAACACAAGTACGCTCGGTTACCAAAATCCAGCGGTGCGCGTACAGTACGCGTGTATTCTTCTGATGATGAAATTTGCATCACGCACAGTGTACGCTGACCCTCGCGTACGCGTAAAAAGGGAAGTATACTTTGGGCTTTATATTCAGGATCTAGACTTTTTACACCCGCATCAATAGGTGGCGCCAAATACACATAAAACAAGTGCGCCAAGAAATACGGTGTCAGAGTGTAATTGCGAGCGAAAAAAGACAAATGCTAACAATGCTAACATTCAAAGAAAAGCTTACAGTCTAACTGTTGTGTTTGCATGCCTCGCTGATGGGACTGAAATTCCCCCGTACGTGATTTTAAAATGTAAGACGAAACCCAGATTTCAACTATTTTATTTTTAAATTTTTTTAATTTATTTTATTATTTAATTATATTATTTTATTTTATTTTATGCTATGCTCCTGATTGAGAAGCACTGCATTACTATAATTTTTGTGATTAACATTACACTAACACACCGTATTTCTTGGCGTTTTACACGTATTTGGCGCCACCTATTGTTGCGGGTGTATTATTTACATGTAAAAGTGTAGACCTGAATATAAGATGACCCTGATGTATTTCTAAGAAAAAAAACATTGTCTTATATCCGGAACAATATAGTAATTCAGGTGGGCTACAGGTTATTTTTATGCTGTGCCAAAAAGTGTTTATTTTTAAATGTGGTCATTGGTACATTTTACGATCAGGCGTAGAATTTTTATCCAGCGGGCGAAAAATCGGGTGAAAAATCCCATTGGACAGAAATTTATGATGTCTTATCTCCGCATCAGAATGTTGGAGGGCTCATTTCACTCAGCCTAGCAAGCAGTCAGTAAATGGTGAAATTTTAACTTCATAGCCACGCCCTAGCAACCAGCTACAGCATCCTAGCAACCAGTTACAGCATCCTAGTAACCACCCCATAGACTTCCATTGAAAAAAGAGTGAGAGGGAAATCTCTGGATCAGAATGTCATAGAGACAAGTGGGTGGAAACTCTCTAGCCACACCATCTTTTGATTCAGACACACCCAGTCTATTAGTTTCGCCCTGGTAACTGTCTAGCCACACCTTAGCAACCACTTACAGCACCTTAGCAACCGTATGGCAACATGAATAAGCCATATCTCAGCACCACAGCATCATAGAGACACTGGCATTGCCTCTTTTGTTTTGGTTGGAAACTAGTTTGTAAGTATCACCATGATTATCATGTAGCCACACCCTAGCAACCATTTAGAGCCCCCTAGCAACCGTATGGCAACATGAATAAGCCATATCTCAGCACCACAGCATCATAGAGACACTGGCATTGGCTCTTTTGTTTTGGTTGGAAACTAGTTTGTAAGTATCACTATGATTATCATGTAGCCACACCCTAGCAACCATTTAGAGCCCCCTAGCAACCGTATGGCAGCATGAATAAGCCATATCTCAGCATCATAATGTCATAGAGGCACTGGGATTGGCTCTTTTGTTTTGATTGGAAACTAGTTTGTAAATATCACCATGATTATCATGTAGCCACACCCTAGCAACCATTTAGAGCCCTCTAGCAACCGTATGGCAGCATGAATAAGCCATATCTCAGCATCATAATGTCATAGAGACACTGGGATTGGCTCTTTTATTTTTGTTGGAAACCAGTATGTAAGTATCACCATGATTATCATTTAGCCACACCATAGAAACCATTTAGAGCACCCTAGCAACTGTACAGCAGCATGAACAAGCTGTATCTCAGCACCACAGCATCATAGAGGCACTGGGATTGGCTCTTTTGTTTTTGTTGGAAACCATTATGTAAGTATCACCATGATTATCATGTAACCACACCCTAGAAACCATTTAGAGCACCCTAGCAACCATACATCAACATGAACAAGCTGTATCTCAGCACCACAGCATCACAGAGGCACTGGGATTGGCTCTTTTGTTTTTGTTGGAAACCAGTCTCTAAGTATCACCATAATAATCATGTAACCACACCCTAGCAACCATTTAGAGCACCCTAGCAACCATATAGCAACATGAACAAGCCATTTCTCAGCACCACAACGTCATAGAGACTCTGGGATTGGCTCATTTGTTTTGGAGGAAACCAGTCTCTAAGTATCACCATAATAATCATGTAACCACACCCTAGCAACCATTTAGAGCACCCTAGCAACCGTATAGCAACATGAACAAGCCATATCTCAGAAACAGAACATTACATAGACTTGGGAGTTCACTTTCTAGCTATCACATAACAGAGTCTAGTAACTGCCAGTGCCAGGTTTTGCCACGGCTGGTGATTTTATTTATTTTTTCTCTCTCTCTCTTTTCATGTAAACCATCACATCAAATTATTTTGCTTCACACTGTAGCCTGTGTGATTTTGATTTGTTTGTGCTAATGTCCACTGCTATAGTATAACAGTGAATATGTGATGGATTTCAATGGTTTGGAAGCAGTTTAGATGTTTTCGCAGCTTCAGGTACTTTGAAGCCGTTCTTCAGCTCCAGATTTGTGGACTTTGGCACTCGTGTTACGAAGCAAATTCTAACCAGACCAGGGATATTGACGTAAACTAAAACCAAAACCATAAAAAAACATTTTCACTACTTTAAATATAATAAACACTAGCTAAAATAAAGAAAAATATATATTAAAAGTTATTTTGTTTCAGCTTGTTGCAAAGGCATCTAAACATTCTGATTGATTTTCTCTTCTGGTGGAGCTGTTCAGACAGCCTGAAATTGTGAAATGAGAAATATTATTACATGAATCATAGACACTTTGATCATTTATTGAGTTCATATTGTATTGCAGCCATCATCTGTTTTATTAACTGAGCGTTGAGCTGAGGCTGTGATGTTCTGCTGGTCAGATTGCTCTGTTCTTCATGGTTTGTGACATTGAGGGCACTCAAACTGTTATTGATCAGACTAATGGAGCTCAGAAACATCTCGCTCAGGCTTTAGACACACTGGAATCTGTATCGGATTCATATGTCCGGTCCTTACCTTCCTTGAGAAACGGCAATCCGCTATTACGCATCTTCTGAAAGAGTACAGAATCTCCGGATCAAAACACAGGTGAAGAAGAAGCAGTAGAAACAAGTGATAGAAGCATTGCAGATGCACGCTCATCAAACATTTAACTGCATATAAATCAAAACTGCCTGACGTCTTTGACAAAAACACGATTTTCTCATCGTTTTCTTCAGAATGTTGCTTTTTGATGAAACTTTCACACTGGAGGCCATGAAAGTTTTGTGAAAATGATTTAAACTGCTGGCGCTGGCTGGAAAAAACAACAACAACAACACGAGTTAAAGAGTTAAATCGTATTTTGATTGTATAAAATACAATCATATTTTAAAATGTATTTATTTTTAAATAATTTTATTTTAATTTATTTTATTTAATCTGTTTCATTTATTTAATTTGATTTTTACTGAATTCATTTTAATTAATAAATATAATTGTATAATTTAATATAAATCAATGGGGAATTGAGATCTTATGTATGAATTTATTTATTTAATCTGTTTATTTAATTTTTCATTTAATAATTATTTAAATTATATTTAATTCATTGTAATTTCCTCATTGAGATCTTATATGTGAATTTATTTATTTCATTTGATTTATTTTTTTTAAATTTAAATTTTATTTAATTTATTGTAATTTCCCTATTGAGATCTTATGTGAATGAATGAAGTAATTAATTTAATGTTTATTTAATTTATTTAATTAGATTTTTTTAAAAATATTTACATTTTATTTAATTCATTGTAATTTCCCTATTGAGATCTTATGTGAATGAATGAATTAATTAATTTAATGTTTATTTAATTTATTTAATTTGATTTTTTTTTTTAAACATTTACATTTTATTTAATTCATTGTAATTTCCCCATTGAGATCCTGTGTGAATTTTTATTTATTTATTTATTTTAATTATATTTGATTGATTGTAATTTTCCCCATTGAGATCATGTGTGATTTAATGTATATATTTAATTTTTATTTTTATTTTTTTTTTATTATTTCATCTGTTTGTTTCATGTTATTTTTAGTTTAGTTTTATTCAAGTTTAATTTATGTTTCTGGTCAGCTCTCCACTATCCTACTAATAAAAAAAGTGTCAAAACCCAAGAAAAAAATAAATACATTTGAAATATATAGTGTTTGGGCTCCTTCAGTTCCTCTCGGGCTCTTCATCGAGCATCTCTGAGGTGTCTGTTCACCCTCCATTAGATCCCTCAGACCTCAGAGAAAATAAATCGTTCTCACGCTCTTATGTAACTAGCTGCTCAGCGCAAAGACTCGGGTGGTCCAGTAATTGAAGAGACAGGAGCTTCAGAAGAGGGTTTCTCCGCTCAACTTAAAAAGGTTTTTGTTTATGTATTCGTTCTCACTCCTTGTGTTGATGTTTAATATGAGAAACGGGGATGAAAGATGGCAGCATGTCAAAAGCAGCGCAGAATACTGTATGCACCGGTCTGGGTGACTCTTCCAAGAATGAAGCGGTTTCCAGAATCAAGTGTGATGTTGTTTTTCGCTCATTTTGCAGATGAAAACCTCATGTCCCGCAGACGGTCGGGTATGAAAGGTCTTTATGTGTCTTCGGTGAGCGAGAGAGGCTTAGTAATGGAACGCAGGTCTCATCCAGACGTGTTGAAAGGTCCTCCTCCGTTTCTCTAATGTGCGTCTTTGTTTTGTTCCAGGTCCACACCAAGTTCCACTGCCGTCAGGCCCACGCTCCCGGATCAGACACGTCCTGCCTCGCCTTCTCCTACGACGGAGTAACGCTGGCGTCACGAGGAGGTTAGACCTGTCGCCGTTTTCTGTGTTAGGACTTACAGTGTATATGTGAGAGAGCAGTGTCTGCTGTAGAGATTCTGCTGCACCCATATATCGGGCAATAATCGGTATTGGCTGATAAAAGTAAATTATCAGCCAATAGTTCGGGCCGATATATCCTGTCAATCAAAAAAAGGGAGGAAATGTGGGCTTTGTGTAAAGGAAATGCTAAGAAACCAGTTTGATGTTCAGTATTAATAGTAATTATATGAATTAATAACATTCAGAAAGTTAAGAAATAGTAATTTAATCTTCAGAATTTAGTTGTGTTATTATTAATGTGTTAATATTAATTTGAGTAATGTGTTTGTTTATAACTAATACCAGTTACTCTGAAACAAGTTGATGAAATGGAGAGAATAAAGTTTTAAAAAAATATATATATATAATAACTATAATGATTAATTAATAATTATAATGTAATTATCATTCATTTAAAAGAGGGTATAAAAGGCAGAACCCCCAAACTATTGGTATCGTTATTGGTATTGGCAGATATCACAGATGTCACTCTGAACAACCAGTATCGGTAAAGAAATTTGGTGGTGCATCTCTAATATATATATATTTAATTATATTTTTAATTTTTACATGAATTACAATTATTTTTTTATTTAATTGTTTATAATAAAACTTTTGTTTTAAGTTTATCTGTTTTATGTATTTTTAATAATATACATTATTTTTTAAAAACATGAACATTTAAAAAAATGTTTAAAAAAACCTATATACTGTATATAATTAAGACACACGCATATATATATATATATATATATAAATTTAATTATTTTTATATATTTATGTAATTTTTTAACTGTAATAAAACATTTACGTTTGCTTATTTTTTATATATATGTATTTTTAATATATGTCATTCTTAAAAACATGAAACATTTAAAAATTTAAATATGTTATAAACTATATATAATTAATATATTTTTTATTATTAATTATATTTTATTTTATATTTAATGTTTTTAAAAGAAGTTTGTTCTGCTCACCAAGGCTGCATTTATTTAATTAAAAATACAGTAAAAACAGTAATATTGTGAAATATTATTACAATTTAAAATAACTGTTTTCTGTTTGAATATATTTTATAAAGTAATTTATTCCTGTGATCAAAGCTGAATTTTCAGCATCATTACTCCAGTCTTCAGTGTCACATGATCCTTCAGAAATCATTCTAATATGATGATCTGCTGCTCAAGAAACATTTATTGTGTACAATATTTTTTTTTCAGGATTCTTTGAGTTCAAAAGAACAGCGTTTATTTGAAATATAATCTTTTGTAACATTATAAATGTCTTTACTGTCACTTTTGATCGATTTAATGCATCCTTGATGAATAAAAGTATTAATTTCTTTAATTTCTTTTAAAAAAAAAATAAAAATAAAAATTCTTAATGACCCCAAACTTTTGAACGGTAGTGTATAATGTTACAAAAGCTTTGTATTTCAGATAAATGCTGTTCTTTTGAACTTTCTATTCATCAAGGAATCCTGAAAACTGTTTTCAACATTGATAATAATCATAAATGTTTCTTGAGCAGCAGATCATCATATTAGAATGATTTCTGAAGGATCATGTGACACTGAAGACTGGAGTAATGATGCTGAAAATTCAGCTTTGATCACAGGAATAAATTACTTTATAAAATATATTCAAACAGAAAACAGTTATTTTAAATTGTAATAATATTTCACAATATTACTGTTTTTACTGTATTTTTAATTAAATAAACGCAGCCTTGGTGAGCAGACCAAACTTCTTTTAAAAATATTAAAAATCTTACCGTGTCCAAACTTTTGACTGGTGGTGTATATATAATTTTTAAATTAATTGTATTAATTTTAATAATTTAATTATATTTTTATCTAATTGTTTAATTGTAATAAAACTTGTGTATTTTTAATAATATACATTATTTTTTAATAATGTGAAACATTTAAAAATGTTATAAACTGTGTGTGTGTATAATTTTTTTTTTTAATTTTTCATATATTTAAAGAGAAATATATGTAAGAATTTTCATGTATTGATTGCTTTTTAATTGCCAATGTGTGAACACTGAACAGCTTGTAATGAAACGAGACCTTCCCTGACTTTCTTCCTAGGTTGTCTATAAAAGCCCGTAGACTGATTTTATGTAAATTTATGAGGATTTTGCCGGGAAAAGAGTGTGACGGTTACACTCTCTTAATGCTTATACAATGTTCAGGATAATAATGAAAGAGCGGTTCTGTACTGCAAGTGTGTCATTCATTCAATCTATAGTCTCACATAGTCTATAGATGTACTTTATAATGTAATATTAATTACTCATCTGAATTGCAGAGCCGCTGCAAACATATCCACATCGTTACGATCAGGCTGCTGTTTTCTCACCGCTGTCGTTTATTTAGTTATTGAGAGGAAAGTGCAGCACATATTTACATATTCATCTAAACGTCACTCTCAGGACGGTGGACAGTATCTCACTGCAAAGGTTAAATGCTTTCAGATACACTGCTAGACTGATATTATTCATAATTTATCAAAATTATTCATACCATGAAATGAGATTTTATTCATACCGCCCACCCCTATTCCGTCTTGACATCTGAACATGTGGGTTTAAAATGCTAAAATATATTGAATACGTGAGAATACGCTCGACACAGACACAAAGCGTGATTGTATCCGGATAATGGAGGTCTTGTCTTGTCCGTGACCTCTGACAGCGGCATGGAAACGACCCGTGTGTGGAGGGAATCACGCTTTGACCGGCGTTAGTCAGCACGCGTCTGGAGATCCCATCAGAGTCACGGATGAGCGACTCACTCTCTGATTCTCTGATTCACGTCGACGGACAATGACTCCGATTCAGTCCGGAGCAGGAGGAAAGCACCGTCTGACATCATGGCTTTGATGACATCATCTGATGGTTTTGTCTGTGTTTTCAGGAGACGACACGCTGAAGACGTGGGACATTCGGAGCTTCAGGAAACCTCTCAATGTGGTTTCTGGATTGACCTCCTTCTTTCCCATGTGAATGGAAACTTCCATAAACAGATAAACTTTGTGATTTTAATATATATGAAAACATTCAGCTGCCAAGTTTAAGTTTTTCATCTAATATTTATATTTCAGCCTTATTTCAGTGAATTAAAATGATTTTGAATAGTTAACTGTAACCACACTGGTGATAAACATCATGTTATTCATGAACACACCGCTGATTATGAAGTGTGTTATAAGGCATTATGTCTGTGATTAACTGTGATTTCCCATCAGGACGGACTGCTGCTTCAGCCCTGATGATAAACTGCTGGTGACGGGAACCTCCGTCAGGAAGGACGAAGGCAACGGGAAGCTGCTGTTCTTTGAGCGCCAGTCTCTTCAGAAGGTCTATGAGATTGAAGTGGTCGATACGGTAGGTTACACTGTAGTGCTGAGTCTTTACTAATAACGTCACAAAATATGATTTGACGATGTGCAGTGCAGTATGGGATAGCTGACGTACACTTACGACTGACTCGTGAGGCCCGTCACACAAACACGAGTCAAACCCCTGTGTCACTCACGCTTACTTCATATAATATATATTTTATATAAACATTACTCTGACAAATAGGTATTTCATTATTGCAAGTAATATATTATAATTGTAATTTGTTTTTATACATTTATTTCATATTCATTATTATTATCATTACTATTATATTATTATTTCATTATTGCAGATGAGCATTATATATTTTTATTATTATTTTTAAATATACTATTATGCTATCAATTTATATTTCAATTAGCTTTTATTTTTATAATTTCTTTTTACTTTCAGCATGTTTTAGTAAATTTGTGATGTGCTTTTTTCATTTTTATATTTTTTTTCTATTCAGTTTTTATTTATTTTATACAATTATTTCATATATTTTTTTATTGCAAATTAACATAATTAGTTTATATATATAACATTTCATTATTGCAGATTAATATTTTTATATTTTTTATTTTAATTAATTAATTAATATTTTATATATACTATGCTATTAATTTATATTTTTAATTAGCTTTTATTTTTATAATTGTTTTGTTTTATTTTCAGCATGTTTTAATATTGTGATTTTTTTTATTAGCTTTTTTCTATTCAGCTTTAATTTATTTTATACAATTATTACATATATATTATTTTTTATTGCAAATTAACATTAGTTTATATATATAAAATTTCATTATTGCAGATTAATATTTTAATTTTTTATTTTAATTAATTAATATTTTATATATACTATTATGCTATTAATGTATATTTTGAATTAGCTTTTATTTTTATAATTTTGTTTTATTTTCAGCATGTTTTAGTGATATTGTGATGTTCTTCTTTGTTTTTATTAGCTTTTTTCTATTCAGCTTTAATTTATTTTATACAATTATTTCATATATATTATTTTTTATTGCAAATTAACATAATTAGTTTATATATATATATATATATATATATATATATATATATATAATTTCATTGTTGCAGATTAATATTTTTATATTTTAATTAATTAATTAATTAATATTTTATATATACTATTATGCTATTAGTTTATATTTTGAATTAGCTTTTATTTTTATAATTTTTTTTTGTTTTATTTTCAGCATGTTTTAGTAATGTTGTAATGTTTTTTTTTATTTTTATTAGTTTTTTTCTATTTAGCTTTGATTTATTTTATACAGTTATTTCATATATATTTTTATTTTATTACAAATGAACATATTTATAATTTAATCATTTATTATTTATATATATATATATATAATTTCACTATTGCAGATTAATATTTTTTATTTTTTATTTTAATTATTTTATATTTTATATATACATTTTATTTTCATTTATTTTATTTTTATTTTAGCTTTATTCATATTTGTATTTTAATTATATATATATATAATTTATTATTATTTCTAATATTATTATTAATTATTTCATTATTGCAGATGAGAATATTATACTTTTTATTTTAATTATTATTATTATCATCTGCTATATTTATTATTTGATTTGATTTCCAGATGTACTGGCAGCTCTGGTGCTGCTCATTTATTCTTTACAGTAAAGTGACACACTCCAGTTATGGGAACACTGTCTGGAAGACTGCGGTCTTGAATTACTCGTTAAATATTGTGCCGTCAGGTTACCAGTGCAACTGCAGGCAGGAAACTTAACTTTCCGCCTGTTTGTCCCTTTGGAAGTGAAGGGAACGCTGTCTTCCTCCATCCATTTGCAGGAATGACACGCTGCGGTGACCTCGACCGCCGCTCTTGAGAGGTTCATCTGAAGCGAGTGAAAGCTCTCTGAGGTCAGGGCGAGACGGTTCTCTCTCTCTCTGAGTGACGGCTCAAAGCTCCCGCGGCCGTCCGGGATGGAATGTGCCGTTGAGTGTCTTTCTCAGTCCCAGCGCTCCGCATCGCTCCGTCTCTAGTCATAACAGCGTGAGGCTAATGGTCTCCACCCCGGTGTGTTCATGACAGGATGGCATAAAGCAGATGTTGACGTCTCCCTCACAGAATCACGGAGCAGCAGCAGCAGCGTTCATCAGAAGAAGTGCTCATGACTGTGTGTTTTCCAAACCCTTCCTCTGATTAATGCTACTGCTGATACTCTAGGCTAAAAGAAGAAATAATATTTTGAAATTATTATTATTTCATTATTATGTCATCCGTTTTTAGAGTTTGGCATCCATCTTCCTTGAAAAGAGAAACGAGATGCTGTTCACACACTGCCAAATGCCTCATTTAAAGCTTTAGAGAAGAATAACATAATCTGACATATTTCATTATTACAAATCAATATATTAAATTATTAACATTTATTTCATATACATTTTATATATAATAAATTATTATTATTCATTCTTGCATTGCATATTTATTTTATTTTAAAACTTATAAGTATATTTTATTATTTAGAATATATTAACAGTATTTTAACAAATATATTTTATTTTTTATATATTTATTTCATATATATGTTAACCTGACATATAGGTATTTCATTATATTATATTATATTTTATTATATTATTTTATTATTTTATATTTAACTTTATATTCAAATTATCATTATTACAAATATATTATTATTATTATTATTATTAATGATGGCATATTACTATATTATAATTTGTATTTTTTTTATATATATATATATATATATATATATATATATATATATATATATATATATACATATATATTTTTTTTTATATATATAATTTTATTATTATTATTTCATTATTGCAGATAAATATATTGCAATTTATGTTTTAATTATTTATTACATACATTTTATTTTATATATAGTTTCTTATTCTTATACTTCTTATTATTCCTTTTCGGACATATTGTAATGATTGTTTATAACACTTTATAAAGAGATATATATATATATATATAATAATAATATATTAGATATAAGTTATATATTAATATATTAATTTATTATTTTATAATAATAATATTATTGTTATTTAATCATTAATTAAATAATAGTACCATATAATATGAAATAATAATAATAATAATAAATTAGATATATAATACATTATATACATAAAATAAAAAATAAAATGTCTAATATCTTAATTTGCAATAATGAATTAATAATAAATTAAATACAAAATAAATATAATTCAATAATAGTACATTCGATATAATGCATAATATACATAAATAACTAAAATAAGTTATAATATATTAATTTATTATTTTATAATAATATTATTATTTAATTATTAATTAAATAATAATAGTACAATATAATAACGAAATAATAATAATAAATTAGATATATAATACATTATAGAAATAAAATAAAAAAATCAAGTCTAATATTTTAATTTGCAATAATGAAATTATTATAAATTACATGCATTTTATATATATATATATATATATATATATATATATATATATATATATATATATATATATATATATATATATATATATATATATATTATATAATATATATATAATATATATTGTTTTTGCTTTGGTATGTTTCAACACACTTATTGTATTTTTATTTTTTTTATTTGATTTTCATTTATTTTTTTGTGCGAAATAAAATACTACAACTAAAAAAATCTACATTTATTTTATTTAGTTTGTTTGTTTGGGTTAGATTTTCATCTGTCACATGTTTGCAGGTATGAATGAAATATTTTATCCTAAAATAAAAAGTATGGCATCATTTACTCATCTTTTTGCCATATTAATTATTATTTATCATATAAATATTTAATTTTTTTTCCAGTAAAGCATTAAGTGAGACATTAGGCAGTGTCAGCTACTCTTTTCCATACGAGGACAGCGAACACTGATTTATTCTGCCAAACTCCAAAAATATCCCCATCATTTGTTTCCGGCATCAGTAGGATCTCATCCGCAGCAGTGTTCGGCTCTCGTCGGGTGTAAATACCTTCGGACCGTCCAGAGGACTACAGTTATTTATAGCTGACCTGACGAGTGAGCTATTTACGGTGTTTATCTCCACAAGACGACTGAAGAATTTAAGTGCTGTCTTTATGAAGTGGTGCACCAGGCTGTCCTGTGACGGGAAGAGCCACCAATCATGCGAGTGTAAACACTGGACGTAACCCCCGGCGCGGGGTCGTGCTCTGGACCGGAGAGAGTAAATACTCCAGGGGTGGTTCTTGGCTTCGCTGACTTTTTCACAAGGTGCAAAAACCAGGTGAGACATCTGTGTCCTCTGGGAAGCCTGTTGGTCCGTCTGCGTCGGACGGTTGGAATGCGGCTCGATGCCCAAAAACTAAAACAGAACCAGCGCTGCGGATACACTGTTTATTTAAGTGTGGTGCAGCGTCTTTTTGTAGTGGTACTGTGTTTTGCAGGCTTCTGGTCTTGCACGGACAGACTGAAGCTAGAACTACAATATAAAGTTTGAGCTGAAAGCAGGTTAATGTTAATGTTAGGACAGACTCCAGGCGTATTCCTCTCATGTTTAACACCTCTCCCGTGTTTCTGAGTTCAAACACTATTTCACTGCATGTCTTTTCAGTGTTGTGCACCTGAGTCGGAAAACCCCTTTTACTCCGACACACCGAATCGAACTGTGAAAGCATTCGAAAGCACTCGTGTGTCTCCTGCCACATGTTCATGCTGTCAGTAAACTGCTTGTTTTGTTTGGGAAAGATGGAAGATTGAATAAGTTGCTGAAATGCCACTTCAGTCTTTGCCATAACAGCAGTAAATGTGCTGAAGAAAGACCTGATTCACTAATAATTCATCATTAATATTGCTCTATATACATTATATTTTATATAGATTTATTATTATTATTATTATTATTATTATTATGAGTAGTAGAAGTGTTTATTTTATACAGTGTATTATATTATTTTATTCATTATTGCAAATTACTGGTGTGTATATATATATATATATATAATGCATGTAATTTATAATAATTTCATTATTGCAAATTAAAATATTAGACTTGATTTTTTTATTTTATTTCTATAATGTATTATATATCTAATTTATTATTATTATTTCGTTATTATATTGTACTATTATTATTTAATTAATAATTAAATAATAATATTATTATAAAATAATAAATTAATATATTATAACTTATTTTAGTTATTTATGTATATTATGCATTATATCGAATGTACTATTATTGAATTTTATTTATTTTGTTAATTTATTATTAATTCATTATTGCAAATTAAGATATTAGACATTTTATTTTTTATTTTATGTATATAATGTATTATATATCTAAATTATTATTATTATTATTTCATATTATATGGTACTATTATTTAATTAATGATTAAATAACAATAATATTATTATTATAAAATAATAAATTAATATATTAATATATAACTTATATCTAATATATTATTATTTTTATGTGAATATCTAACATTACTATTATTATTTTATTGTTGCAAAGTAATATATTACAATTTTTTTAAATTATTTATTTTATGTGTATTATGCATTATATATCTCATTTATTATTATTATTATTATTATTTCAATTTAATATATTAGAATTTTATAAATTGTGTGTGTGTATATATATATATATATATATATATATATATATATATATATATATATATATATATATATATATGTATATATATATATATATATATATATATATATATATATATATGTGACAGGATGAGCATGTGCCAAAGTGGAGCAAATATGACACCCATATATATATGTGTGTATATATATATATATATATGGGTGTCATATTTGCTCCACTTTGGCACATGCTCATCCTGTCATCCTGTCCTGTAAACAGCTTGTTTTGCTTACTAAAGATGGAAGATTGAATAAGTTGTTGAAATGCCACTTCAGTCTTTGCCATAACCTCAGTAAATGTGCTGAAGAAAGACCTGATTCACTCACATTGCCATTATTATCATTCCTCTCCATGCTAGCAGAAACATTTGAGCTGCATGTAAATACTTTGCATTATTCGTGTTTGTTTCACTGGCACATGAAGGACTCTGGAGGCAAACAGGACAGCGGTGGGAGCCGTAGATGCATGTTTGGGCCAATATATCGCTATTTTCAGCCGTTCTGAAACTGAATTCCCATGTGCTGCTTTTCCTGATTGTTTGCTGTTCTTATCCAGGGTCTCTGTGAGGCATGATTGCAAGTAATTGTTGGCGAGCATACCTGTGGACAGAATGACCGCCGTACGCCGTGATCCGCAAATATACAGATGTGCTCGATCTAAAGCCTCCACGCACATGATATCTGCAAGATTACGTTTGTATTCTGGCAAAAAAAAAGGCTCAGCTGGAAGCACATTTCAGATCCACGGCCAGATCTTTTCTAAATAATCAATTACTCGGCCACATGCCCACGGAGACGGATTAACCCCGTACATCCCGTTAAGTCAATAAGGGCCGTAGGGACCCCCGCTACGGGACGGGGGGAGGGTCTAAAGCCGTATTCTAGGTCAGGCAGGCTTAACGGAGTCCGGCTGGTGGATTGCAGGCAGAAAGGAAGCCCGGCACGGGTTTGGAGCCGAACAGCTGGAGGTTAAGCAGATTTCACCCAAATGCCTCCGCAGGTCTTTCCTGATCTGTACAGGGGAATGATCTGCATAGATCTGTTCGGAAAGAGAACTTTCTTGGACACAGTATGATGATATTCAGAGGTGGCCTTTGCAATTCGGAGGCCTGTTTCAAACAAACAGTTGGAGCCCCCCTCGAAAAAATTTACAATCACGACTGTAAACAACATCAGCCTTCAATCTTCATCACTCTCTCAGCCCCTCAGCAAACACCTCGGACAGCGTAATGACCAGGCCATGAGAGCAAAGAAATAAAAATTAGAGAACGGGGATTAGACGTGATCTAATGCAATATGAACTAGATGAGTAAAGTTCGTTGGGACAAACTTTGATGTTGGCTTGAAAAAGCTGTATGAGAGTTTGAAAGTTTTATAAGCTTTAAATTTAGTGATGTGAGTGAAAGACATTACTAGCATGAATTAACATGTTTTAACACATTGTTAGCACGAATTAGCATATTTTGCTAGCATGTTTTAACACGTTGCTAGCATGAATTAGCATGTTGCTAACATGTTCCAATACGTTGCTAACATGAATTAGCATGTTGCTAGCATGTTTTAGCGTGAATTAGCATGTTTTAACACACTGCTAACATGAAATAGAATGTTGTTAGCATGTTTTAACACATTGCTAGCGTGAATTAGCATATTGCTATCATGTTTTAGCACATTGTTAGCATGAGTTAACATTTTGTAACATGATTTGTCATGTTACTAGCATGTTTTACCACATTTTTAGCATGAATTAGCATGTTGTAAGCATGATTTAGCATGTTGTTAACATAAATTGGCATGTTGGCATTTTAGCATTATTTAGCATTTTGCTAGCATGTTTTATCACATTGCTAGAATGATTTGACATGTGTTAACACATTGCTAGCATGTTTAGCACATTGCTAGCATATTTCAGCACACTACTAGCATGAATTGGCATGTTTTAGCATGCTGTTAACATGAATTAACATGTTTTAACACATTGTTAGCACATTAGCATGTTTTGCTAGCATGTTTTAACAGGTTGCTAACATGTTCCAACACATTGCTAACATGAATTAGCATGTTGTTAGCATGAATTAACATATTGCTATCATGTTTTAACACATTGCTAGCATGAGTTACCATTTTGTAACATGATTTGTCATGTTACTGGCATGTTTTAGCACACATTGTTAGCATGAATTAGCATATTGTAAGCATGATTTAGCATGTTGCTAACATAAATTGGCATGTTAGCATTATTTAGCATGTTTTGCTAGCATGTTTTATCACATTGCTAGATTGATTTAACATGTTGCTAGCATGAATTAGCATGTAGCTAGCATGTTTTAGCATGCTGCTAACATGAATTAGCATAATGTTAGCATGAATTAGCATGTTTTAAGGTCCCCTCTAAAGTCACCTAACATTAACTTCTTGTTTATTGAACTCTTGTATAAAATCAATAGACTGTCACATTTGCGATCATGCTGACATTCGGGAAAACAACACTCTATATCCTGTTATAAATATTGAAAACAAGAACTCATACAGGGACATTTTTGCCCCATATATCTTGATTTTTGAGGAGCATTTTTATTAATTTTGGTGGAATTTTTGCCCCAAGCCCCTTCTGATGCGAGGCCAGTTTCAAGTGAAACGGGTGAAACATAGCAAAGAATGCTACTGATGATATTTATTATGCTCCTCCTGTGCTGTTATGTCATTTGGCTGTAGCCCCTATTATAATTGCAAGTTCTCTTATTATTATTCCTCCCGAATGGGAGTCTATGGCAGCCCCATCAATGGAACATGAGAAAATGATTAAATTTGGCACTATTGTAGAGATGGTCATGAATAGTTATTGGACCAATTTTGGAGTCTATAGGACCAACTCAATAGCGCCACCACCAGTTCAAAAATTCACTTTTCTAAAGGTTATAACTTCTGAACTGTTTATTCTAGAAAAATCAAAAACACATTAGTACACTTGATTCCTCTCTTCATGCTGAATCACATTCAACATCTAACATTAAGTCTCCGCCCGTTACAGTAGCGGACATTTTGAAAAGTACAATATTCAGTGCTACTCCTTCAAATTTTGTTCAAAATTTGATCAGATGATCTTTGGACTGGGCTGCACATAAATGAAACAGATTTTTTAAATTCATCTTTGTTCAAAAGTTATGATGTCACAAACTAAACGAGGTTGACCTGAAATTGGTTCAGAGGCTGTATCTCGGCCAAACTTTGAGGAATCAAAACGAAATTAGGTACGCTTCATCGGAACTGTGATCTTGACCAAATTTGGGAACAGCGCCACCTACAGGTCATGAGATATGAAAAATGGCTATTTTGGCTCATAACAGTTTGTCAAAATCATAATCTTGGTGTCATTTTGCCAGGATCAGATGTATCATCTGGCCTCCATTTTGAATGTTGTTATAAATTGCTACATCTTTTAAACAATTTGACATATCGGCAGAAAAATTAGTATGTATCATTATCAGAATGTCCAGAAGGTACCTGAGACGTTTGAGCAGCGCCACCTAGTGTTCCAGAGATATAAGGAATTTTGCAAAAACACTTTTTTTTTATTGGCTGATTCCGACAATGTGTCATTTGTCATTTTCCTTAAATGTGCTTGTCTGCCATATTGAAGTACGTAAATGAAAATCTCCTCTTAAAGATTTTCTCAGCTCAGATGATCTTTGAACCGAGCTGCACAGAAATGACTGAACAGATTTTTGATATTTGCTTCCGTTTCGAGATATTCGTCTCAGAATGTGACCTTGCCTGCATTTGTTGTCTTATGTCAGTTAGCTTAGCATGCTAATTGGTTTGCATGCTAGCCAGTTGCCATTCTTTCTAATGTGGCTCTTCAGTTATCAGGTTAACCATAAATTACATTAGCATTAGGTTAGCTTAGCATGCTAATCTGGTTAACATGCTAAGTGATGTTTTTTTTGTGCGCTCATTCTCACATTAAAAGCTCTCCTCAGCAGCCTGGTAAATGTGCGTCCTCAAGTAGCTCAATGTGTAAAACCAGATGCCTGATGAGCTGCTTACCGAAAGATTGTGGGTTCGAATCCAGGGTCGAGCAGTTTTATGAAATTGTGTGTTTTGATTCCTTTATTATGCTGGTCATCTTTATTCCCTTTGGATTAGAAATAAATGTTTTTGTATTCATGCTGTGTTCATTGCACATTCTGAGTTCATTCCTGTTTTTCATGTTCGTTCAATTTCTGCTGTTTTTGCTCTTCCTGCTCTGCATCGCCCTCCAGCCCCTTCAGGGTCTTGACCCCGTATCGCTGCTTGCAGCTATACTTATTATTAATCTGTTATATTTATTCATTTTTGGGGGGTTGGATTTTCTGCTGTCACAAGCAAGTAAGATGGTAACAGGCTTTTTTTGGTGTTTTATAACTTTAATGGCGCCGTTTTCGTCACTATTGAACTGTCATTGTATTGAAATGTGCAGCATGAAGCTGTTTCTCCTGCATGTGATTTCAGGTATTCATGAGTCTGTTCCTCCATCTCACACACACAAACACACTGTCACACATGCCCACAAATCCCACACATGCCCCTGGCAGCGGCTCATTTGTCACAGGCCGTCTCTGAGATCCAGGCCTCTTCCCGACCGCCAAATATAGTCAACTGGAGATGAGCTGGACAGCCAGAGATATCAGACGTCACCCTCACACAGACTTCCTCTGCGATCGGTTTATGTTTGCTTCCTGTTCAAATAATGAATTCTCACTCTGTATTTCCTCTCGTTCTCTCATCTCGTGTTGTTTCAGAGCGTCGTCCGCTGTCTTTGGCATCCCAAGCTGAATCAGATCATGGTTGGAACGGGGAACGGTCTGGCGAAGGTCTACTACGACCCAGTCAAGAGTCAGAGGTGCAGTTGGTTTGGGTGTCCGTCTCCGTCACACTTCACACTTTTCCCTGTTTTTCCGCCCGTGTTTGTCCAGTAACGATTCCAGCCAGATTTGGACTGATTGAACCGACTGATTAAAGCGAGGAAACTCAACGAAATGACTCATTTGGTGTCTTTCATGACTCCATTAGTGTCGTCTGAGGGCAAAATCAATTGTCTGCATGCTTAGAACAAAGTCACGTCCGGTTGAAACAAAGCGCTTTTGTTTTCAAACCTTTTCATTTACGAAAACTAGTAATATATTAAAATAATTAATAATTAATTTATTTATATAATAATATAGATTATATAATTAAATTTTCCAGTAGTTCATAATTGTTTTTTAAATTATTTTTTACTCACAAATAGCAATTTCTACCTGATATAGTATTTTAGAGCTTGACATAATAGAATGTTTATATTTAAACTTTTTTATTTACAAAAATTAAATGATAATAGTGGTAATATATTCAAATAATTTATATAATAAAAAAATAAATTCTGTAATTAAATTTTTTTTCATGAATTATTTTTACTCACAAATAGCAATTTTAATACTTTAGAGCTTGATATAACTAGAATATTTATATTTATTATAGAACTTTCCATGAAGTTTTAAGATGTTTATTCATTTCCATATTTCCAGGTCAAGAAATCAAACTTTTAAAAGTTTTCCAAGACTCTGAGAATTCTATATAATTATATAATTTTATTTATTTATTTTGTGGCGTTTTTCTGCACTTTTTTTCAATACACCATGTTTGCATGACAGTAATATTTCTGGTTCTTAAATAATATATATATATATATATATATATCTTTATTTGTAGTTGTTGTAGCTTATTTTAAAGCATATGTTCTTTTATTTTAAACTGATTTTTAGCCATCTTTCTTGTGAAACCCCATGGCATTGTGTGTTTAAAAGCTAATATCCTGTTTTCCATGTTCTTCAGAGGTGCCATGTTGTGTGTGGTGAAGAGCAAGAGGAAGGAGAAACACGCTGAGACGCTGACACAAGATTACATCATCACCCGTGAGTATATGACGCCGCACCTGTAGAGGAGATCATATGTAAATGCGCTCAAATACATTTGCATATATCGTCATGTATGCGTCAGAGCCGTGTGCTCAATTGGCATCACTTCCTGTTCTCTGCTGTCAATATGTGCAACAAAGCATAACAATCCAAAAATCTGGATGGTTGAAATAAACAGGAAGTTTTTGGATTTTGAGAAATTTAAAACAAAAGTTTTTCTGCATTATTTGTACAGTATGTGACTAATCAGATATATACTGATCATACTTTATATATAATTTAATACATTTATTCAGCAAGGATGCATTAAACTGATCAAAAGTGTCAGTAAAGACATTTATGTTAATGTTACAGAAGATTTCTGCTGAAAATAAATGCTGTTCATCAAAGAATCCTGAAAAATAAAATGCATCACAGTTTCCACAAAAATTTGTTTCAACATTGATAATAATCAGAAATGTTTCTCGAAACAGAAAATCTGCATATGGTTTTGTTCATGTAGCTCCAGCTTAGAAATTACAATAAAAATAATTATTTAATTATTGCAAATAAATATATTTTATAAATATAATTATAATTATAAATATTAGAATTTTATTTTTATATTTTGCATATATTTATTATAATAATTATATGATTATTATTATTATTGTACTGCTATTAGTAAAACAAAAATAATTTTGCTGATATAATTAGTAATGACAAATTTAGTATTAAATTAGAAAAAATGCTAATTTTAATAAAATGTTCTATATTTTATATGTATTATATTTTCATTGTACTGCTATTAGTAACACAAAAATCATTTTTCTGATATAATTATAATATCAGATATAATTAGAAAAAAGCTAAATTTCAGTCTGATTTTTTTTTTTTGTGCACTTTATATGGACTAGTACTGTTATGGGGCTTAATTATTATAATTTTAATAATTATTAATTATATTATTTAATTATTGCCAATATATTATAATTATTTTCTATATTTATTTTATGTGAATTATTATTATTATCATTATTATTATTGTTTTTTATTAATATTCAAATATAATATATTATCATTTTTATTTTAATTGCTTATTTTTATTTATATATATATATATGGAGAGAGAGAGAATTTGTTGTTATAATTATTATTATTGCACTGCTGTTAGTAAAGCAAAAATCATTCAGCTTATATAATTAATAATGATAGATTTAGTATTAAATAAGAAAAAAGGTACATTTCCAGCATTGCTGTCAGATGTTTGGATGCTGCTGTATGTACACAGACACACACATTAGCGGCGGATGATAATATTGCCCCGTCCTGCCCTGAGAGGTGCCATCCTACATCCAGTCCTGCCACAGACCCATTAACCAGGCTGTGTAGTGTGTGTGTGTGTGTGTGTGTGTGTGTGTGTGTGTGTGTGTTTGCACGGAGTGAGTGCTTTCCATCGGATTGCCCCGCGCCGAGGCTCACCCGAGGGGCACGATGCCATTAGCGCGCGACACTCCAGCAGCCACGCGTGTGCCACGAGAGCGTCACTCACGCCAGCGCGTGATCAACACCCATGAACTTACAGACCCTTCAAAACTCGCCCACCATGACAGTGCCGTTCTGCTCAGGAAATAGCGATGGAAAATTTGAGGTGACGTGAAACAGGATGATGGACCATTGAGGAAAAAAACGGACATGTGTCACCGGTAACCTTTTTGCTTAATGTAGCGTGTGGAGCCCTGAATGGAAAATCGCTCCATCTTTCCTACGTCTCCCTGTGACCCTGGAGTAAAACACACACACACACACACACACACACACACACACACACATACACACATGACCATCACAAACACACATCCAGCCATTTATTTTGGTTGTGTTTGGCAAGCTGTGAAATGTGGGCGACTTAATCAAAAGTAAATAAAGCATAGTGCTGCTATGGCGCATCTGAAGAGCGTAGTATTCCCATAGTACTCCTGAGTTTAGTGTGCTGTAGCTGGTGTTGTTCACGTCCAATGACTGTGTCATGTGATTCATGTGTTTCTCGCAGCTCACGCTTTGCCCATGTTTCGTGAGGCTCGTCAGCGCAGCACCAGGAAGCAGCTGGAGAAGGACCGACTCGACCCTCTCAAATCCCACAAACCCGAGCCGCCCGTCTCCGGTCCAGGTGAGGTGAACCTCCTGAAGCTCAGACTGTCATGAAGAAGGTCCTGTTTGTAAAGCATTAAAGCCACAAATCCCTTATTCTTTAGAGTAGAACTGCTGCATATATTAGATATGAACATGTTCTGACTATCAGTTCATTTAAAAATAAAAAAAGTTTCGTAATTATGTCCCATATTTTCCATGCAAAATGGTCCTGCAAACTTTTTCGGCTATTGACAAAATTAACATTCCTTAAAATTGTGACAGGAAGATAAATAATCTAATATATTGTTCTTTATTTGTCATATTTTTTAATATAATTAACTACAAACCAAAATAAGGGTTAAACAATTAGCCCCTAAATCTATTATTTAATAATATATATTTTTTTAATTATATATATATATATATATATATATATATATATATATATATATATATATATATATATATATTTAAATTATAATATATTTATTTAATTCAAAAACACATTTTTATTATATAAAATAAAAAAATATATAATATTTTATATATATATATATATATATATATGTGTGTGTATATATATATATATATAAAACATTTAAATTATAATATTTATTTAATCATTATATAAATATATTAAAGCAAATGTTTAAATAAAAAGTTTAATTAATAGTACATTGTTACATTATGTAAATACATACATATGTTAAACAAAAAC